>PVIY010028779.1:0-32716 GCA_004026745.1 Myrmecophaga tridactyla | reverse complement strand
GGGGCTCAGCCTATAGCTTTGGTTGTCCACACTGCTTGTGAGAATATCAAGAATTCAACTTGGGGAAGTTGAATTTCTCCCCGTTCTCACCATTCCCTGAAGGGGGCTTGCAAATATTTTTCCAGTCACTGATCAAATCATTCTGGGATTCATCGGGGAATCACTCTGGACAAACCAGCAAAATCTCATGTGGCTACCTTAGATTCCAAGTACTTATGACATTTAATCAAACTATCTACATGGGTTATATTAGGAAATACTCTAGTCAAAATATAAATTTTGTGACAAATAAACATTTTTTGCTTTAGTCTCACACCTAAGGTGATATTTTAAAGTATTAATTATCATCTATTTTCAGCACCTTGCAATAATGACAATCTTTTGTTCTTCCTCATGCAAAAGCATTTTTAAGATTTGTACATTGTGCATTTCACTATTATTATACACTCCAGGCATTCTGGATTATACCATCTCAATCTTTAACATCTATCTTTCTTTCTGATTTCATTTATGTCCCCAGCCCTCCTCACTCTATCATTCTCACATGTAGCGTCATTCAGTATTTTAACATAATTACGTTACAGTTAGGTAGTATTGTGCTGTCCATTTCTGAGTTTTTGTATCCAGTCCTGTTGCACAGTCTGCATCCCTTCAGCTCCAATTACCCAATATCTTACCCTATTTCTATCTCCTGATGATCTCTGTTACCAACAACATATTCCAAGTTTGCCACCAATTTCTTACATATGTTCTGTGACTAAGCATATAACAAATCTGCTCATGTTCAGTAACTAATTACATCATCAGAACCATTGTGTTTATTATCCTAAAACCTGCCTATTTTTTAATACCATAAAACTATCAGAATTACTGAAGCTCAGGGAGACAGGTTTTTGGACTAATAGACCATCTGATCTCCTGCTCTACACCTAGCAATAAACTCTATCTCTCTTTGAAACTCCGATGTCTCAGATGTAGGTCATTTGAGTGCATCAGGCTGAGAAGCCACTGCATTTGTCTGGTATCAAAAATCACAGAGGGCTCAATAAATCTTTTTAAGAAAACATATAATGTAAAGTTAAAAAAAATAAGGATAGCAGCTATCAGAATCCTTTATTTTAAAAGTATATTCCAGGATTAGGCAAGCCCCAAACTTATTCAATATATGAATTAAAAGAACCTCACGAAATTGTTGATAAGCAGCTAATTTCCAAGTTTCAGTAGACTTAAAAATTTTATTATTATATCAGAGCTCATTATGGCTGGAGTGAAACAACAGGAAAAATGAATCTGGTGCTGTACCTAGAGGTAGAGATAGAGATTCTGAATATTAAATTGTGAAAAACAGAGCTACTAGCTACATGTTGCTCCATATTAAATTCTTATCCCTCCAAATTAAACCTTTGTGTCAGAAATGACATTAAAGAAATCTCTACCATCACATCTTCCATACATGTACATCCATTGATATATCAATATTAAACTGCTGATCACACAGCAAATAATAATATTATTCTTTTGCGCAATAGATGTAAAACTGAATATGAGTTTGCTCATCTCTTCTGAGAGCTTTCTGTGAACAAATGGATTAAGGAAACAAAGTTTATGCCCCCATAAGAGAAAAGGAACCTCCTTGTCTACTAGACTAGCTTTTGACAGTTGACATCAATCATTTTGTCAGGCATAGAATAAAAGAAGGAGCAGCCTACTTGGACTTGGCAAAAACAAGTTATCTAGGGGAAGAGCAGTTTTTCACACAATAAGCAGAAATGATACACACCGTCATCAATCCTGTGACTTGTGATCCAGTCAAACCATTCTTCTTGGGATAAGGTGAAGAAAGGGCAGTGGAATAAAATGAAAATTCTGTCATTCGTAATTAGAAAATTTATGGTATCTCACATTATTTTGGTAGCAGGATCAACACTCATGTTTCAAGAAGGGTTTATAGAAGATAACACTGCAGGCATTGGGGGTAGAAGAGGTTAGCAGTAGTGTTTTTATTTAAGATCACTATATTCTTATTGTACATACCCCCAAGGTGATGTTTAGCACGAAATTATTTTTTCTGTTGTTGTATTTTCTAGCCATAGAAGACTATGCCTCTTTTTAGAAAGTTCACTTGCCCCATAATCAAGGATTACTTAAATTCCTCCTAACTCAAGGCACATGGATATGTGACAGGCTGATGTATTTGATCAAACAACTTTCCTCCAAAGAACAAGGTCTCTATTAGTGTAACTGAAAAAAAAACTACAGTAAAGGTAGTACTTTATTAAACCAAACAAGTGGTGACAATGGAAAAATCCATGTCAGTGATTTCCTGAGCAGTTGCTTTGTTATATGAATCACTTAAGCTAAGCTAATGTTTCTAAGTTTGAAGATTGCTCTTGATGTTCAGGATAGATGGGTTGAATTACCAAGCATTAGACAGTTCTGTGAGGAATTACCATGAGAAATGGATAGAGAATGGTGTTAAAGGGAAAATACAATCTTTTGTCTTGTTTTTTTTCCTTCAACTTTATACATATGGCTATGAATAAATTATTATTATATGGACCATGAGCTATTAGATATTTTATTCTTCAAATACTAGCACCCCTATTACTAACCAAAATAAATACAAAAATACGTAGTCATTTTGGGTCATAAAATACACCATACACATATTGAACTGACCTGATAGACCTTAATTCTTCCAATGTCTAGTTCTAGCCACCTATGTTTCCTAAACTCTCATGATTACATTGTATTTTCTGTGTTTATATGCAGCAAGTCATTGTTAGTTTTTCACAGCCTATTCTTCCCAATTTTAGCAATAGTTATCTTCTAGCTCACTCTTATTTTGTTATATAAACTTTGTTAAAAGAGAGAAATGGTTTGTTCCTGGGTATATATTTTAATCCAATTATTCTTTTATTTTTTCTTGAAAAGAAAAATATATTTTACTATGTAGTATAGTTGCATTAAGACTATGGAGGGCAGTTTTTAAAGGTCTGAAGATCTTAAGCAATCTCAAAAACCTTCCAAAGCCCTCACAACTCAAAAGTTCTGGCTTTGGTCTTCCCAATTTTATGTAGTTTTGTATGATAGATATGTTTAGTTTTTCTTCTCAATCAGTGTGGGCAAATGATTCCCAGGTTGGAAGTACTTATTCCGTATCCACAGATGGCTCTATTTTTACCCTGATGTTCCCTTGTGCCTTCTTTCTTCTTTGTCTAGGACTGTATATTTGTCTTAAAAACAAAAACAGAAACAAACCTTTAGCTTTAAAAACTTATTTTTGTTGATCTTCTATTTTATTAGTGTTTTTTTTAAATTTACTTTTACTTTTTTCATAGTGTGGTTTTATCCTTACTTCTTCCTTCTGCTTTCTTTGGGATTGCTTATTTATTTTTTTAAAGCTTTCTGAGGTGACAACTTGGTTTCAGATTGTATTTCCTATTAAAGTCTTAACTTCATTCCATCTCCTGGCCATATTCTTTGGGTTTTGATATTCAGAGCTCTCACTATCATTCAGGTCTAGAAAGTTTTGTATTTTCTGTTTTTACTTCCCTATTTAAACCCAAATTAATTCAGAAGCATTTTGAATTTCCAGATATATGTTTTTATTTTTTGCTTTGTTGTTGATTTCTAATTTTATTGCATTGGGGGTTGGGATCAGTGAATTTGGTGATATCAATCTTCATGGAATCTGAGCTTTTCTTTGTGGCCTTCATATACAGTTAGTTGTGTGTGTATGTGCATGTTCTATGAGAAGGAACAAAATTCTATATACATCTATTGGCTCAAACTTGTTAATTAGGCAAATCCTCTATATCTGTGGTTTTTTATAGATGCAATCTGTTTACTATCACCCACTATGAGTATGAATTTTTTCTCTTTGTAGTTCATTTTCTTGCTTCATTATTTTGAAGGTACAGTATATAGTAGAAGTTGCTAT
Source organism: Myrmecophaga tridactyla (assembly GCA_004026745.1). NCBI lineage: Eukaryota > Metazoa > Chordata > Mammalia > Pilosa > Myrmecophagidae > Myrmecophaga > Myrmecophaga tridactyla. The sequence goes on along the minus strand of PVIY010028779.1, from coordinate 28,773 downwards.
TGCTTAGTATTTTGGAGATGAAAGTCATCATACTGAGCAGTTCTGTTATGCTGCCCTTTTATCATAGTAGCTTAAGCTAATGGTTCCTCCTATAACTTATCCTCTACTATAGACTCACCATCCACTCCATAGAGAGGATGGTTGTTTTTCAATAAATATTTAGAAATGTGGACACAATCTAAGCAGCAGTATAAATATATAACTATAAATTGAGGTAAATGAAATGAAAAAGTACTGCTGGGGCCTTGCAGGCCCAGAGATAAACATATCCAGAGGCCCCCCCCAAAAGTTTGGAGACTAAAAAGATGGCCAGCAGGGCTGGAGCAGAGAGTCTGGGGGGCAACTGGATACAGATGGGCCTTGTGAAGTGTTGGTGACTCTGGACCACCTCTGAAGAGGTGTGACAAGGCCCTCTGGTTGTAGTGTACAGAATGAGGCAGGAGAGCCACAAGGGGTCTAGCTTGGGCTTAGTGTGAAAGTGACCTGTGAACTCCACTATCCATCCTGTGCAGGTCAGGATGGTATCACTCACTGGGACAGGCTGGGCTGGAGACGATGTCAGGTGGTATAAGAGGAAAGGAGATAGAAATGGGAATCATCAGAGAGAGGAAGAGAGGGTGCCCAAAGAGAGAAAACAGAATAAGATGAAGCAAATGCAAACTTAAACCATTCACAGGAGGAAGAAAAAAATGAGCTGGTATAGGAGAAAAGGAAGTCAATTCAGGAATATTTGTTTGTGTTATACAAGTGCACCCTGGTGTTGCTTTCTTTCCCAAACAATGTAAACCCAGTGCATAGCTCCTCTGTAGTTTTCAAGTTTGTAAAATTGGATCCTCTTATTTTTCTCCCTGTTCCCAAAGGAGGCTATTCCTTAAACATTGTTATAGGGGAAAGCAAGGGTCAGGTCATAGTTGTAACCAGCCATGGTATCACAGGATGAATGGCAGATGGGGGCTCTGAGAGGCCAGCTGGTCCACTGCAAACTCGTAGGCATGGATCAGACCCCAGTGTCTCCTGTGAGCTATGAATTGTCCAGGTTGGCAATCTGCACCACCCTCTCATAGGGTACATTCGTGGTGATGAGGCTGTGGCTGTTAAATGAGATGTGATGGACTGGGTGTCAAGAATTTATCTCCCAAAGCTTTTGGTTTATTTGATAATCCCACCCTGAGACTAGGCCTTCTCTGCCTCCACTGACAATTTTCCAGTCATCCGTCTGGATTGCAGAAACTTCAGGTCGGTGGGCAGAGAGTGACAGGGCGATTTTATCAGTGTGGCGATCATGGATCCTCACCCTCCTGTTCACGTTACCACCCACCAGGAGATTGGGAGGACTGTCTCTGAGGTTGACACACGTGAGGTCACCAAGTACATTACCCAGCTTCGAGAGGCAGCTTTCTGCTTCCAGACTGTACAGGAAACTGTGCTCGTTTCCTTCATACTCCCATCTCAAACTCTTCACGCCAAAGGCCACCTGGTTGGCTGAGACAACAAGACGTGTGGCGGACTGGCCGCAGAGGTAATGGAGGGTTTGGGCAGAGTCTTCAGCTTTCAACCAGTACACCAGATCTCCAGCAGTGGCTACTGCCACAGGGTACTTTCCAGTATCTGGAACTATTTCAAGGTAGTCAACCAATTTCTAAGCTTCAAATTCTGCAGTTATTTGCCAATATCCCTCTTCATTGGGACATAACATTATGACATCAAAGGCAGAGGCTGTGGCAATAGTTGCACCTTCCTGCCTGAGGGCTAGTGCCTGTATTCTTGCGTCATGTCCAAACTGATGAATAGGACACTTTCCAGTCCTTAGATCCCAAATATTAAGAAATCCATCCTCATACCGCTACCGCCAGAGCTGTTTATCCTCACGAAGGAAACATAAGGCTGCATTCCAGGCTCAGATTCCAGGAACAGGGCTATATAGTCCCAGGTGCGTGTGTCCCACACCCTCATATCCCCTGATGTGTATCCAACAGTGACAACCCCATCATGAGAAGGCACATCACATAAAACTGCCTCCAAGAGGCCCTGGACCAGCACTAGGTACCCTGAGGCCTGCTCGCTGCACCTGGGGGCCACCTGGGGGCACTGCTCGGCCGCAGGAGGCTGCCCTGCTTCCTCATCACCTAAACCTGCATCAGCTCCTCTTGCCAGCGCTGGCAGAACTTGTCCAAGCCGTGGTGGTCCATAGCCGCCGCTCGCTGCCCTCCGCGTCTTCCTGGGTCCCACTTTCCAATTATTCTTATGATGGAACTTGTTAAGTGACCATTTCTATTAACCCTACTTCCTCATTAACCGATGTTCCTTTTTAAAAAAATTTTGTTCCTGTTAAATGAATCTTCTATTCCTGGGCTTTGATGAGTATACTCAGGCCAGATTTGGCCGTGAAACAATTATTGCATATTTGTCCTCCCTACCTAATCCTCCCCTCTTAGGCACACTAGCATCTGGATGCTGCTTCTTTGTCCTAGTATTTGTATCTGACCACCCAACCCTGAATATTGTGAAGGTAATTAGACTGTGACTTATAGCTAAGCCCTTAGGGCCCAGATTTCTCTTTTACTTCCAAATAACCAACTATCTATAGATTACTGGCTAAGAGCATGTTCTTTGGAAACTGGGATCATGGAAATCCTCTTTAGGTTGTTTTCTCTTCTGTAATATATAAATGATTATACCATAGGTTTGCTTTGAAATCTGAAAGTAATAGTGTATGTTAAACTTATATTGGCGAATGAGTCAATAAATGGAAATTATTAACATTTAAATTTTTATGCTTTTCAAAGGTTGGCATTTTCTGAGTACTTTAGATTTTTCCATATATTTATGTTGCTTGATTGAAATGCTAATATTGGTATGTTTATCCAACTCTTTTCCCTTTCTAGGTGAAAAAAATCAGCGTAATTTAAACCAAATAATCAAGTGTCCAAAGCCTAGTTCTAATAGAGACTGTCAGAGCTGTCTTAGGAAATGAACAAACAGCTCTGGTCCTCTTTATCTTTGCCAGGAAGGGGAGAGACATAGACATAGGCAATTTTAGAGGTGGTATTAATTTATTATGCCCTTGTGAATGAATAGTATTTCTATAATGAATTAAGCTATTTTATTGAATTATCCTTTAACATAATAGTTTAGTTTAGATACTTCTTAATTTCTAGGAATGGGTATTTTGCATGCTAAGGTTTTGTCTGAATTTCCTCATTCCTATGGTTAGTTCCATAATTCCTTCTTAGTATGTATATACCTGATTATATGAACAGAAAATCTAAATAGTAAGTTATGTCTTAGTCCAAAGTCAAATACAGTTCTCTATCATTTCTTCCTGATTACATAAATAATACATAGCTTTTAGAATTTTATCTTTATTAATGGAATAAGGCTTAACAAGAGAAATTACCTGTATCCTCAAAATAAAATTAAAAGTGAGAGACAGGGCAATATGGCAGCATAGGGGGTGTGGAATTTAGTTAGTCCTCTAGAGCAGCTAATAAACCACGAGGAACTGTCTGGAACAACTGTTTGAGGGACATTTATGACCAAATACACATTTTACACCAGCCTGGAATGAGTGAATGGCCGAGATGACAGTACAGAACTGTAGGTAAAGCTCTCAAACTTCAGAGGCTGCATTCCTCTCCCACTTGCACAAAAGACTGTTGGAGATACTTCCCTGTAGGAAAAAGAAGTGGTCTGTACTAGGAGCAAGAGAAAGTAGCTCAACCAAGCTCCAATTGTAGTTTTAATTAACAAATTTGTGCTGCTGAATACAAGCTCTGAGCACAGAACCCAGATAAAGCAGGAAAGTAATGCTGAGGTTTATACCAGCAAAGAGGAGAATGGGTTAAAAAAGGAAAAAAAAAATCCCATGGGAGGTTTTGGAGTTGGCTGAGCTCAAAATACTGAAAAAGGGCTGTGCCCCAAGAAAAGGGGCACAGTGCTGGGTACCAACTCCAGCTCTTGACTTGTGAAACTTGGGGCTGGGGACTGGCTCTGAAAAGGGATTTTATTTTGTTTTACTTTACTTTGATTTTATTTTTTTTCACTCTTTTCTTAAGAAGTATTCTAAGAAACTCATTAGAGAAAGCCTCAGGGATTTTCAGTTGCTAGTGAAGAAACAGTTGAGGGCAGAGTTAAGATAGTTCTGAGAGACAAAATAACAAGTCAAGTGAAGAAAATAATCCCCTAAGTGGCTTATCTTCTCCAAGAAAAAGGGTGGCAGTGCCTAGCTCAAGTGGTGGCTCTCCTTCAGATAATTCAGACCCCAGGAGCTGGAAATCAGAAACAGGATAAGTTTGCCTTCCACCTCAGCCTCTGTCTCAATCACACCTTTGGCAGAGACAGGAATCAGTGAGAATTATAAGCACTACACCACTTTACTCCAGGGTGAGCTGTGGGTTGTTAAGTGCCATCTGCTGAGGAGAGTAGGAAAAGCAAAGAGTCTATAGATTCCATAGGAATGCCAGACAACTTTCTGGTTCTCATCCTTAGGGAAACTTGATATTGATTGTAACCTCCACCTGAGACCTGGGCCAGCCTTGTATGAGAAAATCTGGTTGGGGTCAATCATATCTGGGAGACCCTCCTCAAAAAAAAGGTTCCATATAGGCAGGGCAAGAACCAGAAAAACAAGAGTTGAAAAATTCTAATCAGTTAAACAGAAGCTATGCTAGACATCTAGAATAAGTTGACCTGAATGCTAGATAAAGAACAAAGCCAAACAACAAGAAAACCCTAAGTAAAAGGTGAAAATGACCTCCAGAATAAACTAATCAAGAGAATCAGATACCTAGATACCAGAAAACAATCATGAGTCATGTTAGGAGAAACAAAGATATGGTCCAGTCAATAGAACATACAACACTTTAAATGAGATACAGGAGTTAAAACAGCTAATTAAAAATATTCTAACAAGCATGCTGAATCAATTCACAAATCACATCAATGAGTTGAGGGAAGATATATCAAAAAAGATGAAAGATGTAAAGACAACATTGGGCAACTATAAAGAAGAACTCAAAAGCTTGAAAAACAAATGGCAGAACTTAACATTGAAGATTTACAACAGCAGATTTGAAGAGGCAAAAGAAACGATTATTGAACTAAAGGACAGGACATCTGAAATCCTACACACAAAACCACAGATAGGGAAAAGAATGGAAAAATATGAGCAGGTTCTCAGGGAATTTAATAACAACATAAATCACATGAATATGTGTTATGGGTGTCCAGAAGAAGAGAAGAGAAAGGGAACAGAAAGAATAATGGAAGAAATAATTACTGAAAATTTCCCATCTCTTATGAAAGATTTAAATTACAGATCCAAGAAGCACAGCATACCTTAAACAGAATAGGTCCAAATAGACTTACTCCAAGACACTTACTAATAAGATTCACATATCAAAGACAAAGAGAAAATTCTAGAAAGCTATAAGAAAAAAGTGATCTAACACATACACAGGAAGCTTGATAAGACTATGTGTAGATGTCTCTGGAGAACTCATTGAGGTGAGAAGGCAGTACTATGATACATTTAAGAAACAGAAAAAAGATAACCTGTTAACAAAGAATTCAATATTCAGCAAAACTGTCCTTCAAAAATAAGGGAGAGTTTAAAATATTTTTAGACAATCAGACACAAAGTATTTGTGAACAAGAGACTTGCTCTACAAGAAATACTAAAGGGAGCACTACAGGCAGTTAGGAAAAGACAGAAGAGAGAGGTCTGGAGAAGTAGAAATGAAGACTCTCAGGAAGTTTAAAAAGAGAGAAAAAATAAGATATGTCGAATAAAGTCATGATATATGCAACAACATGAATGAACCTTGAGAACATTGTGTTGAATATAATTAACCAGAAAATAAAGGACAAATACTGTATGTCTCACTAAGATGAACTAACATTTCTGAGTGACCTTTGGGAGTTAAATTTGAGAACAGAAGTTATCAGGAGATATATACAGGGTAGAGATTGTCCAGTTGCTGAAGGAGTTCAGAATGTTCAACAGGAGTGATTGTAAATATCCAGGAATGGTTAGCACAATATTATCTGATGGTACCACAATATTGTAAGTAGACTGAACAAAGGTGAATGCGAGTATGTTGAAAGAGGAAGGCTAGAGACATGTATGACACCAGAAGGAAAGAGAGAAGATAAAGCCTGGAACTATATAAGCATAGCAAAACATAGAGTGGACAATGGTGGTGATTAAATTTACAAATATAAGAATGTTTTCATATAAGGGAGAATAAATGAATGTCAACAGATCAATGTGTTGAACAATGCAAACTAGGGTCTATAGTTATCAGTACCCTTGTAATGTGCTTCCATTAAATGTAACAAAAGCAGTATACCAAAGCTAAACAGCAATAAGATGGGGATACAAAGGAGGCATATGGGATTCTTGGTATTATTGTTGTTTCTCATTTTTTTAATTTTAATTTTATTTTTTATTCTTTAGTTTTCCTCTTCTTTCTTTGTGGAAGAAAAGGAACTGTCCTCATATATATTGTTGTGGTGAATGCATAATATGTGATTATACTGTGAACCATTGATTATTTAATGAGGATTGATTGTATGGTTTGTGAATAAAATTGTTTTAAAATAAACAGATACAAATGCTGGAGAAAATGTGGAGAGAAAGATGCACCTATTCACTGTTGGTTGGGAAGTTGAATGGTGCAGCCCCTCTGGAGAGCAGTGTAATAGTTCCACAGGACACTAAGTATAGTGTTGCCATATGATCCTGCAACCCCATTGTTAGGTGTACTTGGAAGAACTGAAAGCAGGGATATGAATGGACTTTTGCACTCTAGTGTTTATGGCGGCAGTTTTCATGATTTGCAATGGTTGGAGGTGGCCAAAGTGTATATATTGACTAATAAAAAGAAGCACTATCTGTGGTATATACATAAATGGAATATTAAGTGGCTGCAAGAACGAATGAGGCATGCAACTAGGTGAATGAAACTTGAGGACAATATTTCAAATAAAATATGCCAGAAACAGAAAGATGTTATAATGCCTCACTAATATGGACTAACTGCAATGTGTAAACTCTGAGAATTGAATTTGAGAGCATAGGTTATCAGGGGAAGGCTTAATGAAAAGTTTCCCATATTGTAAGCTGTTACAGCAGTCACATCTATTCCTGAGTTGTAACAGTTATTTCTAAATTCTGAGATGCTGAGTTCTTTGTGTATAACCTGGTTGATCCCTGGAACTTCTGGTATCTTTGTGACACCTGAGACTCAGAGCTAGAATTCTGCAGCTCTAAAAGCCAGCATTACCCCATACAGCAAATGTTACAAAAACTGAAAAAGAGATCAGACTTCAATTAGAGGTATAAATGAAGCAGATCTGTTCAGGACTAAGGCAAATCAGAATACAGGCTAAAGGATGATATTGACTGTATTTTAAAACTTCAACTTCTGTGTGAAACCAAAGGAATAGATATTTATTTTGGTGCAAAATTTGTATTTTTTTTGTAGCACACTATCTAATTTAATTTGTATGGCCAGTTTATTCAAATACCATAATTACATGGAACCTTAAATAGGGAATGACATCTTGTAGGATTGTACAGTTTAGTGTGATGCCCCAATATATCCCAGAGTAATCTGGGAAGAAGATAAAAAAAAAAGTGTTTTCAAAGTCCCCTTGAGGGACTAGTGAAAAATGTGGAAATATTAAACTTCCCCACCTGGGGAAGACCTGATACTCTCACAAGCACTGGAGACTACCAATTTAGTGGCTCAAGCCCTTGATCTTGAGGCTTGCCCTTGTAAAATTAATCCTGCAATAGAGAAGCGAAGCCTACTTATAATGATGCCTAAGAGTCACCCTCAGAGAACCTCTTTTATTGGTCGGATTGTGTCATGGTGAAAACCTTGTGACTGACAGTCCCTTTATCCAATGTATGGACAGATGAGAAAGAAAATAATGACAATATATAAATAAATAAAAGGTGAGGATAGGCAGTATGGGAGATTTTGGGTGTTCTTTTTTTACTTTTATTTTTATCATTTTTATTGCTTTGGATTAATGAATCTGTTCAAAATAGATCGTGATGATGATGCACAACTGTATGATGATACTGTGAACCATTGATTGTATACTTTAGATGATTATATTGTATGCAAATATATCTCAATTAAATTGCATTTTAAAATAAATAAAATTAGCACCATCTTTAAGAAATGAATGTAGTATTATATATGCTTTTCATCAAATTACAAATTATATGATTCATAAAAATTGTCACTAAAATTTCAAACAATTTATTTTTGCTAATATTTGGGGAATGTAGGCAAGTGACAGTGTTGTATTATATGACACAAAAGTTGAAAGCTCTTTGTATCAACACTTATATATAAATGAAGAACATTTCAATAGCATTTCTCTTCCATCAAGTTGCTTTATCCTTGAGTATAGAAGGTATTTACATATTGTGGTAGTTAGATTCAATTTTCAACTTGGCCAGGTGAAGATGCCTAGTTATATTGCTGTGGACATGAGCCGATGGCATGTGAACCTCATCTATTCCTGATTACATCTGCTGTCAGTTAGGAGGTGTGCTTGCTGCAATGAATGATGTTTAAGTTAATTGGCTGGTGCTTAAATGAAAGAGCTCAATGTAGCACCGCCCAAGCAGCTCAGCATATGTCATCTCAGCACTTGCAGCTCAGACCAGGCCTTTGGAGATGCAGAAAGGAATCACCCTGGGGAAAGTTGTTGGAACCCAGAGGCCTAGAGAGAAGGCCAGCAGAGATCACCCTGTACCTTCCCACATAAGAAAGAACCTCAGTTGAAAGTTAGCTGCCTCTCCTCTGAAGAGCTATATGTCAACTAAATAAATCCCCTTTTATTGAAAGTCAATCCATCTCTGGTGTGTTGCAGTCTGGCAGCTAGCAAACTACAGCAGATTTGGTACCAGAGAGTGGGGTGTTGCTGTAGTTTGCAAATACCAGGATGGCTAAGGGGAAGATATTGGAGGAACTGTGAAGAGAATGATGGAGAAGTCCTGGAGTGCTTGAAGAGACTGTTGGTGTAAATGGAACCACTGCCAATCTGGACAAAAGGGAACACAAAAGGGACAAATTGGAGTTTGCAGAGTGAGAACAATGGAAGCTCAGGTCTGAAGCCAAGAAACCTCAGCCAGGAGAGTGGACCCACCCATATACGTGGAGAGTATGAGTTTGCCCTGAGGGAAGAGGATTAGTCTCTCATGTCATTGCAGTGGAAGAGTTGTGCGGCCTCAGACCTTGGAAAAGGTACAGCATGCTCCTTGGAGACTGGGGAGAGCCTGGCTGCCACCACATGGAGGGGTTGAGTGTGTGGCCCTAATGCCTGGAGAGAGTGGAGGCGAGAAAAAGGTGGTCTCCTCAATGTCCCCCGAGGTTGATTTGGAAAGAGGCAGGCCACTGCATAGGCCCTTGGAAAGGGTGGGACTGCTACTTTCTAAAGCTGAAGGATAAATGACTTTCAGACTTCGAAATCCAATGGTGTTTGTCCCACAGGTTTTCCTTTCACTTTCTCCCTATGGAAATGAAAGTCTGTATCCTGTGAATGTCTTTCTTTGCATATTGGCACCAGATAACTTGTTTTGAGATTCATAGGTCCATAGCTAGAAGATAATTATTTGAACCTTAATATAGTTTAAGGTGATGTATGTAGTTGCCAAGTTGACAAGGGTGGACATGTGGTAGTTGGATTCAGTTGTCAACTTGGCCAGGTGAAGATGTCTAGTTATATTGTTGTGGACATGAGCTGATGGCATGTAAACCTCATCTGTTGATTACATCTGCAGTTAGTTAGGAGGTGTGCCTGCTGCAAAGAATGATGTTTGAGTTAATTGGCTGGTGCTTAAATGAGAGAGCTCAATGTAGCACAGCCCAAGCAGATCAGCATACCTCATCTCAGTGCTTGCAGTTCAGCACAGGCCTTTGGAGATGCAGAAAGGAATCACCCCAGGGAAAGTTGTTGGAACCCAGAGGCCTGGAGAGAAGGCCATCAGAGATTGCCCTGTGCCTTTGCACATAAGAAAGAACCTTAGTTGAAAGTTAGCTGCCTTTCTCTGAAGAACTATATGTCAACTAAATAAATCCCCTTTTATTGAAAGCCAATCCATCTCTGGTGTGTTGCATTCTGGCAACTAGCAAACTACAACACATATATACACTTATTCCAGTGTTTCTCAAATCAGGTTTATGAGAAGTAGAACCTAAGACACACAGATTAAAGTAGTTCTGATTATTGAGGGACAACTGCTCAGGAAAAAAGCTGTAAGGGAAGGAATGAGACAGGACAGAGAAGAGCAAAAAGCTAAGGAAAAATGTGTGCTCAGGTAAAATCTAGTCTTGACAGATATATAGTGGCAGTGGTCCAGAACATAAACTGTACAAAGGGGCAGACCCCTTTCACTTGAGTGCACCCTTCAGTCAGTCAGTCACTGGTGGTCATGGGGGTGGGGGGTGGGGAGAAACTTACCTGATAAGTTGGATCCCAAAGACCGAGGGCTAGTTTCTTGAAAAGGCTGGTAGTTATGGGCTCCGAGGAGCCAACAGCCAAAGCAATTGGGGTTAGGGGCATTTCTCCTAGGTTGGGATCTGAACAATACACCAAAACAGCATCTCTCACTCTATGGCACAATATTTGTGTTATTATATATAGCACATATGATAAAGGTGATGTTTCCTCTATGATGCAACTAATTCATGGGAGAAAGGAGAGGGCAGTCTATATAATTTTAAAATCATATGATTGAAGATCAATGAATCTTAGTTTTTGTTGAGCTGAATCCAAATGACATTTCTAAAATCCTGTTGAATCTTTGTTTCAAGAAATAAGAAAACAAGGTTCTGTTTATTTCCATCATTAACTGGATGCATTTATTTACCAAGTCACTAATACTCTGGTCTAGATTTTTAATCCAGGTTTCAGTTTCCTTACTTTCAAATAGTGACAAAAATAATACCTAGTGTTATGATGATTAAATGAGTTTAATGTATAGAAAACATTTCATAATAGTCCTTGCTCATAGGTGCTCCATAAATACTAGCACTTATTAATATATGTAAAGTGGTAATATTGCAATCAATGGTGAGGAAAGACCTATTCAGCTCTAGAGTTCTGATTCTGATTCATTTCATTTTAACTATAATACTAGACATTACATGACTAAGTAATTGCAATGTACCTAATGCTAGTAGGGGCATTCATATATCTTTGCTTATTATTAAATAATTAATTATTAAATAACTCAGGTTATAGTTTTATTTGGTGTAATTAATCAGTCTATGACAATTTCTGTCTTCAATAAATATCCATATAAGTCAGAAATTGCCTAGCTGTAGCTTATTTTTGTGCATGACTATTTGTGACAGCATCATTAGATAACTTTTCAAAATTAGAGCTACATTTATGCTCAAGGCTCTAGAACAAAATTTTAAAATCTGAGCTCTGAATCATTGCTGGAAATACAGGTAGTTTTGGAACAAAGCGTTAGACATACAGAAATCAACACCATCACTATGTTATATTCAAGCATCCAGAACAATTATATTTGTGCATATACATATAAATATATATGTAAATTATGGACACAGATTAGATCTTCCTTGTTGCAGAGAAACCAAAAGGAAGGAAGATGTATCTTTTGTCACTTCAGGAGGGAGTTTATAGGTTGAGAATTTTGTAAGCAATGAAAAATAAGTGGCATAATTTATAATGACGATATATTTTACCTTTAGCAAATTAATAGTAGTGTTTACACATGGATAACACAAGAAAACAAAACCAGATATTGATGGTGAATAATTTGCAAACAAGCATTCCTGTTCTATGTTCCAGTGAATTTTGGCAATTATTTCCTCATGAAGATGACTGTGTTTGTGTAGCCAACTTGGATGGTTGTTTTTACTAATGCTAATCTCCCTAAAACTGTGCTTAAATTTATTAATGCAGTATTTGAGTAACACTGCCCAAGAAGAAATGCTCAGTATTCTTGACCTTGAGAAAGGATTGTATTCCATAAGTAATAACTCTTCCAAATTAAATATTTGTCTTCATTCTCATTCATCACTGCTGTATCATTCAATACTTCACAATATATTTATCATGATAAAAAGTTATCATGCTAAAATTGTGCCCAGACATGAGTTAGAGTACTGTTTGTTGTAAGTTCAATGATAATGAATCAATGATCTGCATTAAATAAAGTATCTTTAAACACAATGCACATAAACAAGGTTATATATTGGCCAGTTGACCAAAATGTGTGACCAGAGGCTTGCAAAAATTAACTACATATTTCTCCCAGGAGTAATAGTTCAGTGCTCACTAATTCAGTATTTGTGATAATGTCATAGAACATAACTACCAAAAATAATAAGAATTGACTCTTTGTTGAAGATAGGGCCAATAGAATTTGGATGTAGACTGTGAAAGAATGGAGGTCCCTCACCAAAGTTTATAAACCTATCAAGTAATATTTGCCCACCTTTAAGGGTCAGCTCCAGCACCTGCTACTCCATGAAGACCTCTTTGAGCACTCCAGGAATATCTCCTTTTCTAAATAAATATCATTTATGGGTCATTTATCAAATACTGTCTTGGACTGAATTTTTCTTTTTTAATGCTTCTATGTCTGATATGTCCAAGTAGTCTGTAAATTGTTAAAGAGCTGAAACCATGTCTGATACTTCTCAATATCACCCAAAGTTCAAGAAACACTGTCTATATCAAAAGTCATCAAAATGAAATCCTAATTATGAAAAAAAAATTGTCACTCTCAATTTTTTGTCTTTGTAGCATGAGTTAAACTACTGGCTAGTTGATTCAAATGTTCCATTAAAATGCTACAGAAAGCTTAACTTGTATTTTTTTTAAAGAAAATTGTTTTTATTTTATGTCAATCTTAAGTATATTAACTGACTTAGGAGTTGCTAGAACTTGGGATGGAAAAGCCACGCTATCATTTATTCTCTTCTTATACCATTTTGTACAGTGCTCTGTACCACAGATCATTGTTCATATTTTTTGAATGAGTGATAGATTTTGAGAAGGATACTTTTCTATGTTTGTAGTCTTCTAACAGTGGGAAAATGTTTTTGTCCTTAAAGAAAGAAAATTTGTTTAGAATGGAATTAAATAGTAAAGTATTAGAATCCTTTAGGAATTTTTTATGAAGTGCCACATTGGGTAAGGAACATCACAAAAGTTCCAAAGTTTGGGAAAATGTGTGGTATTTTGTATTAATCTATACAATGAAAAGGAAATGAGAATCAGAAGATAGTGTTTTATTTCAAGTCCTAACTTTGCTAAATTCATTTCACTTCTCAAGCCTCAATTGTTAAGTTAGGTTGTAAGGCTCAATTGCTTCTGGTATTTCTTTGCTATTCTCATGTTGAGTATTTTCTTTTACTTATTGACTTATAAGTGTTCTTTATATGTTTCATTATGAGTGTTTTGTTGGTTATTGTTTAAAATATCTTTTTTTTCCACTCCCTTCATGGTGTACATACCTTTTAACTAAGATATTTATGGTTCCTGTAAATTAAAATTTTGTGGTCATTGTTAGCAGCGCCTTTTGTGTACTCCCATGTGCACATACCTCTCATTGATAAAATACTTGTGATATGTTTCCAAATGATAGAAACATTTTCTGAGTTATGCACCAGATGAATGGGGAAAGGTGGAATGGTGAATGATCCTCTATTATTTTCACTAAAAATCACAGTATCCTTTGCTACCAAATTTCTTAAAAGGAAGAATAATTAAAAGTTAAAGTGGTTGAAGATTATTTTATTTATTTATTTTGGCATATTTCTTTCAGAAAAACTGATGAATCTCAAACAGGCTTCTAAAATATATCTCGACATAAACTTTTGAATCACCTTGTTCCTGGTAGATATTGAGATTGTATTAGAAAGTAAACTAACTTTGTAAGTATTGATAGCTTTAAGCTATTGAGTTTTCCCAGATAAAAAAATATATATGTCATTCCCTTTTTTTAGTGCTGTTCCAATTTTTTTAGGAACTTAAATTTTTTCCTCTTCCTAGGCTTTGACTATTTCTTGCTAAGTGTATTCCTATATTGAATCCTTTTTATTTGCCATAATAAATGGTGCCCTCTCTTTACATATGCCATTCTAAATACCTGTGATGGAGCATCTATCCTGTCTTTGTTACCTAGGAAACAAAATCTTGTTTGCAAACCAAAGAAAGAGTGAAGAAATATGTTTACCAAACTCACAGAATATTCATGAATTTTCCCTCTGAAAACCATCTTTTATTTGTCTTGTCTATCTCCTTGTGACTCTCAACCATTAAATAATGATGAGAATTGTATTAATTTCCTAAGGCTGATATAATAAATTACCACAGGATGCCAGCATTTCTTGACTTGTGACTGCATCACTCCAATCTTGCCTTCTTGGTGACATTGTCTGCTCCTCCTGTTTGTAGTCTCCCTCTGCCTCTCAACTATAAGGACACTTACATTTTAGGCTCCTGCTCCCTCAAAAAATCCCATATAACCTCATCTCAAAATTTTTAACTTAATCACATCTGCAAAGACCTTTTTTCCAAAAAGGGTAACAGTTACAGGATCCAGGGATTAGAAAATGGACATGCTATTTTGTTTGTTTGCTTGTTTGGGGGTGGTCATTTTCAGCTTACCACAACAGTCAACTCCATTCTTCTTAGCTGCTAAATGTTCATGAGCTAGTTGATTTTACCTTTCCTTCCTTCCTTCCCACTGAGGGAAAAAGTGGTCACAGTCTTGTAGTGGTTAATACATTTCCAGTGGCAATTTTAAGAAACAGTTTTCCAGTTGTTCAGTTACTATAAGTTTGATCTGAACAAAACCACTGAGGTTCTGCAGTAGAGATCAGTATAGTTCACCACCATCTAAGCACTCACCTGTGAACTGTCAAGAAATTCAAAGATTGAGAAAGTTTAGTGATAGTCTGAATGTGCAAAAAACTGGGAACCATGTTCTTGATGTATGTAGATTTCTGCTGCAATAATTCCCAGGTATGGCCATATATAATTTTACTAAAAAAAAATTAGTAAGTTAGGTTAACATGGTAGACATAGTGAACTATTTGTAAATGTTTTAAAAATTATTTCAAGCAGATATTTTTACTTTGATATAGGGACATAGACTTTATAGATTGTGGTTTTATTGTCAGAAGAATATTTGATAAAAAACACCTGCGTATATGTAATATAATACATCTTAATTGCTTATAACATTTCTCAAAACATTTTTATCTTTTAAAGCCATCATTATATTGAATGTTGAGCACTTTCTTGACCCATTACATATTGTAGCAAAACAATTTAGCCAATTATACTGTAAGTCCTTAAGTATTAGGTGTGGCATAATATGAATGGGATAGGTAATTTATTTTAGACAGTCAACTTTTGATGACTGACACAAGCTGATATGTTTCTTTATTGAGAACAGTTTATAAAGGTCAAAGTGTTTTATTTATATTAGGGACAGATAGATCTCAGCCACGACGATTTTATTTATAGCTCATTAAATTGCTTTCAATCCTTTATCTCCACAGATTTCTTTCTTCTTCTTAAGCCACGAGTCACATTCCATATCCAAGGTGGTACGTTAAATTTCTTTTGCTTTGCCTAACTAATGCATTCACACTGAAGTTTTGCTGGGATCAAGTGAAGATGATTAATGTTGAAAAAGACTTTTGATGAGAATATATGTAGGTATACAATGAGATGCTGGAATATTTGCTTTTAAAATAAGTGTTGTTTTTCTAAAGTATGATTATAAAATATTATCAATATAGACATCTGTGGAAATCCAGTGACGTAAGTATTATCCCTCATTTTCTGGGCTTCAAATTACTAGAATTTCTTTAATGCTAGCTGGGAAACTGCTGTTAAATTCTCACAAATAAAGATGTTACCAACAGGAACAAGGAAGATTATCTATTTCTAAATAGAGAAACTCTTTCCTTTGCCCTGGAAGATTTTGAGGAACACAGAGATATCTAGACTTTAAGGGATGGTTTATTTCTATACAGAAAAGGAAGGGAGTGATGGAGGAAGGAAAAGAACTTGCCCATCTTCTATCTTTTTCATTAATATGTTTGGTTTCCCTTATTGGTGAGTACAGACTTTTCAAAACAGAAATTCATAGTACATAACCAAACACTCTATAAAAGCTTTTATGATTTTACACTCGGAAATTCTTATATGTTGGGACTTTAGGAGAAATCAGAAAAGCTGACTGAAAATCGAGATTATCTCAATATACTAACTTATTGATGTCTGGGATTCATTTAACTGAGAACAAAACTGTTCATCATTCCATTGGCAGTATCTGGTAGCATGGAAAGCCAAGAATACTTTGAGGGTATGTGGGTGAAATTATTGGATTTGAATTCATGCTCACCCTTTGATTCTGACTGGTTCACTTGTCTATGAATAGTGATATTGATTGCACAAATTGTTGTCAGACTAAAAGCAAAAGATGATTGAAAGCAGGTGTTTTTTTAATCTCCCAGGGTTTCCCTTACTTGTATTGTCATTGGTTTTATTGTCCGGATTTACCAAGTTTTAAGAAGGAAAGTACCAGAATGTCCTTGAGTTTTTCTGTGTGGGGTTATATGGTTGGTTGGGTCGCAGTAGTTCTCAAGAGACAATTCGAGGTATCTTTTTCAACTCTTTGTTTTGTTTTAGTTCACTGCACACACACACGCACATATACATGTAAAATACATACTTTAGTAAGCACCTATTGAATGTAGAACTTACTTTGTCTTTTGTGAAAAAGAGAAGAGATGGTGTACAATTCATTTGCATTCGTTAATGTAGTACCCTTCATGGTAAAATCAAAATCATCAAGAATACCTGGTTTTAAAAAGCATGACAATTTTTTATGCCATCCAAAACCTAGTGAATCATAAGTGGGACTCATATCTCTGCATTTTAAATGAAGTTACCAAGTGATTCTTACATGTCAGAAATTGTTTTTGAAACCATACTTGAAAGTGTTTCTAAATCTCATTAGATTGACCTCTAATTGAAAGTGTTTCTAAATCTCATTAATTTGTGAAAATTTTGAGAATGAAAGAGGACTTGATTAAAAAGGTATCACAGGATTCCCTCACAGTGCCAGAGACTCTTCCATACAAACCAAGAACTGTGAGTGCTAAATAGCAGGATATATATTTGTTAAATGAAATCTGGAATGGACTAAATGTTTTGAGGTGTATCCTAGACCATTGTAGCCAACTTATCCCCATTCATATCTAATTCACCTTGAAGAACTGAAATTATTCCTTCAAATTATTGCTAATACTAGCTCATCTTCTCTATCTCCAGCAGCAGTATTCTAGGTCACAATTTATCCTCTGGATTATAGCAGTGGCCTCCTAACTGCTTTTTTTTTTTCTCTATTTTTGCTTTGTTCTATTATTTCTCCCCATGAAGCCAAAAGTAATGATGCATAGATGATCATCCTATTAATGTGCTTGAAATCTATTGTTTTGACATGATTTAAACTATATTAGTTAATATAATACACAATATGATGGATGTGCCAAAATAATTATTTGAATAATAAAATATATAATGATAAAATTAATATTTATCCAGTATGGACCAGAAGTTTAAAATACCTGTTGGAAAACTGCCACTGTTTTTAGCCCTTTCACGTGTTTTTCATCCCCACTGCAGAACCACTGCCTTCAGGACCCTCCTGGACTTTCTCAAAATCCGGTAATCAACAAGGCTAAGTATGGCACAGCATTGCCTGCTTGAACTCAGGTCCTGTGCTCTGGTTTGAAAAGGTTCTCCTAGGTCAGTGCCTATTGTCCTGCATGATAGATTAAATTATGTGTACCAACAAAATGTTCTTAGTCTTAATCCACACACCTGTGAGTTTGAATCCATTTATAAATAGGTATTATCAGTTTGAACAGGTATTTTATGAAGAGAATGGTCTAAGATGCTTTTTAGGTGAGGCCAAACTGAATTGGGGTTGGCCTTAATTCATATCACTTGAGGCCTTGTAAGTAGCAGCCAGAAGCCAAAGAGGGGAGAGATTGCCATGTGGTGGAGGACTGCCATCACCAGAAGGCTACCAAACCTGGAGAAAGCCTGGCCTTGCCAACATCTTTATTTGGGACTTCTAGCCTTTTAAGCTATGGAACAATAAATTCTTGTTGTTTAAGGACAACACACTGTATGCTATTTGTCATAGCATCTCTGGGAAACTAACACGTACTTGTTATGAGATATTTTTATATCTGCCATAAGAATAAATAATCTTTTAATGGTATATAAGATGCTTCATGATTTGGCTTCTTTATACCTCATCTGTCCCATGTTCTAACTCCTCCCACTTCATGCTTCAGTACTCAGAAAAGTATTGTCTTATCCCATGTCTTCATGCTATTGAAACTGCTTCCTGGACCTCTCTCTCTCCCCCTACTTTTCTTATTCATATCTCAGTTTAATCAACATATTTTTTCTTGGTGGTCTTCCTTAGCTTCTGTAGACACTTTTGAATGTTTTCATATTCTCACATTTTATTTTGTACACATCTTCAGCTCGGTAATTTTTGAAATGTGGATTTTTATTTACATGCTCATCTGCTTTCTAAGCATTAAAATCCTTGACACCAGGGCCTGTGTGTTTTTACCCAGTCCTTAGTCTTTCCTCTGAAAGGAGTTTTTGGCATATAATGGGTTGGGTGAATAAAATAAAGCTGAGTTTTTTGAAAGAACAATTAAATTTAAAAATTGTATAAAGTTAGCAAAGAGAAGTTCATAAATGTGATACATTTGGAGCTAAACTTTGAAGGAAATAATGGACATAGTAAAGTGGAGATGAGGGGATTCACACTCTCAATGAAGGCACTAAGCAAGCAAAACATAGGGAGAGAAATGAGCATGTTGGTAAGTGGAGAATGGCAAGATTGGGTTAATAGGTGAATGTGATAGTAGGAGGAAAATTATTCTAACAGTTTTTATGCCAATTTGAAGGGTTCAGAACTACATTACTGCAACCAGTAAAATCCAAAGTTTGTCTCCTTATAATTCCCTTGTGTTTATAACAATTGATAGATTGTCCTTCCCTGGGCTTGTTTCCACATCTATACAATGTCACTAGCTATATCCTGAAAAATGAAAATCCATGTTAAGCATTCACTAATACTTCTATGTGTGTACCTTTCCTTAGTTCATCTTGTTCCTCTCTCAAAAGTCAACTGCTGGCTGCTTGCTTCTGCCATTTCATTGTCCCTTAAGTATGTGTCTCTGCCAAGTGTTAATTTCCCTTGTATTCCAGTCCAAGGAATGAAGAAATCCATTTAATGTTTTATCTGGATGTTGCTGAATATGGCGATGGTTCTTTTCTATTTGGCATGTGGCCTTCCTATATTTGTTTTAGTAATTCACTTGTGTTCCAAGGTCATCTATTATTGTTCTGCCCCTAGTTCATGCAAACATCTCATCTGCCTCTAATATGAAGTTTGTGAATTAACTGCCAGTTGTCTATTACATTCCTACTTTTTTTAAGGTCAATAATTGTTCCTAGGATATCGATAATCAGAGTGTGGCAGGGATCTAGACCTTGTCAGACTAAAGCACTTCTAACCTGCATTTTATTTTTTCTTCCAAGTTAAACAAAATTGGAATTGACCCATGTGTATTTCATTATAATCTTAAGCAAAAACAATGTTTTGTTTTCAACACGTGTATCCCCATCTGGGTATAGAAAACAATTATAGTTATATATTTGAACATGTGAATAACTAGTGCTGATCCCTTTGTGTGCTGTCAGATCATTCTAAGCACTCAGGTGATATTGTACTTGACAATTTTTTTTTCTTTTATGAGATCAAGAAATTCCTCTTCTGCCTGCTGGAGAATTTTCTAGATATAATTTCCATATGCTGTCCTTCAGGTTTTCAAACTTTTATCTGGGCTGGGTCTCCAGATATTCTTGGTCATTTATCTACTGTTTGAAGGGTAGTCCTCAGCATATGGAAACACCTGAAAAGAAATACTGTTTTATAAGCCTTGTCCTCAACATTAGTTCTGAGCCAACTTTCAACTCACTCATTGCTCCCCTTCAGTTTTTTGCTTGCTCTGTTTTTTTAAACTCTTATAACTCTGCAGATGGGTTCTCTTTTGCTAATAGAATTTTTTCTTTCTCATGTAAATCACACATCACCTACCTCATGATGTCTCAGTCCCACTGGACTTCCTACTACCTCTCAATGCAAAGTTCATTCTCAATCTAGGGACTTCTTCCTTTCTGGACTCTTTCCGGATTACTCTGTTCCCACCCACCCATATCCTCACATGATGCCTGGTATCATTTCGATCTTAGCACCTTTTAAGGAATGCCTTTCCTAACTTCCCTAGATTATGTTGCATTAATACAATTTTTTTGAAGAAATGATTGAATGAATCTGATATTGTGTATGCCATATTTGAGGAAATAATGGCACATACAAGTAAAGATGTTGAATGTACTGGAGATGTATGGATAAGATATGAGGGCCAGAAATAGATACCAATTATTAATATTTGTTTAGTCCTTTATAGTTCACAATTTAACCTCACATATATCATTTGAATGTTAGAATTCTGTTAGAGACAACTAATACCATCTCCATTTTATAAGAATGGAGCCTTAAAAAGATTAAGTAATATTTATGATCATATAGCTATTAAATAATATTTTCTCCTTTGTGGCATACTGGGAGATCCTGACTTAAATTGGGAGATCTGTGAGAGTAGAGGTTCTAGTGCAATGTTAACAACATTAGATGAATGAAAATTATCACAAGTTGAACACTTTTATGGATATTAAAACACATTTCCTGCTGCAGAAAAAATAAAATTTATGTGCAGCCCTATTTGCTGACATAAGTACACCAGCATAGTTTCTTTACAGCTGCGTGACCAACTACTAGCTCCTACGCTTCAGTTTTCTCTTCTGTAAATGAGGATAAATACAGTACATATTTCATAGGACAGTGGTGAGAAATAAATTAGTTTATGCATGCAAAGCTTTTAGAACATTGCCTATCATAGAGTAATGGTTAATTCATGAACACTGTTATTATTCTAGTTGTTATTTTTGTATTATTAGCCTGCTTTCTAAAGGCCTTCTTTTCTCTGAAGAGAACATAAAAATCTTAAAATATGTGACTGCTTTATCTGTAAGATTTTGTTAATATTTCCATCTTCAATTGCATGGAAAGAAGGTTTTGTTTTACTTTTAATCTTCAAACTTTTGGTTGAATGTGTATTGACCCTTGACACTTTTCTTCTGAGGTTTGAGGAAGCCCTAAAGAGGAATTATTAGATTGTATGTATCTAATCAATCTTGACTTAGATCTGTAACTGTAAGTTGCAAAAGAAAAATGCTCATGGTGAAATACATCAAAATTTAAGTAGAATAATTTTATTTCAGTTATTGAAAGGACATTAAATATCATCTGATTCCTAACCCAATTCTTTAACATGTATGAACACATAATCCTTCACACCCCTTTACAGTAATCACAGAGATTTTAGAAATTTCCTGCTCTTGGAATTTTTGATTTAGCCTGAGTTTTATAATTCTTCATAACTTGTTTCTGTGGAGGTACGTTTGATTTTCTTTCTTCACTTTGCGCCAAAATAGAAACTGCTTATTGACTTTAGTTATGTGTAAATTACATTTCAAATATAGGGGACCCTAACCACAGGATTAGCTTCTACTGCTAGATGCTATACCTAGTAGAACACCTTGGGAAATTTCCACAACTTTGCTCTAGCTCTGAGGTAATTGCTAGGGTTTCTGGTATGAAGGGGGGAGCTGTGTGATAGTTAATTTTTTGTGTCAACTTAGCTAGGTTATGGTGTCCAGTTGTGTGGTCAAGTAAGCAGTGGCCTGTTTGTGACTCTTGAGCTGATTTAGTTGAAGAATTTAAATCATTAGTTGACTGCATCTGTAGCTGATTACATCTACACTCAACAAAGGAGATTGCCTTCGGCAATGAAGTGAATCTCTCATCCAATTAGCTGGAGATATTAAAGGGATAACTGAGGATTTCAGTTGTCAGAAAGAATTCCTAACTCTAGTTTTGCCAGCCAGCTTCTCCTACTAAGTTCATTCTCACCTTCATTGGAGTTCCCAACTTGCAGCTTCTCCTGGGAAATCCAACCTTACGTTCATCATTTTTGTTCATATACCTGCTTGTTTAAGCAAAGTATTTGAATTATAAATTGTTACTTAAAAAATAGTTTTCTATCTTTTCCTGTTCGATTCTAGAAACAAATACATGATTACTTTTTAAATTTATGTCTTTATTAATAGACTGATACAATAGATTATTTGTATCATCCAAAACAATTAAAAACACACCAGAAGAATATATATATATATATATACACTTCTCATCAAAGGAAAACTTAAATGATTTATGAAAATTATCACAAATTTTCAAATGATTTCTTTTTTTTAATGTTGTGGAAGGTAGGCAAATAGGAACAAGAATTTTATTATATGTAGCAAAAGTTAAAAGTTTGTACGTATCACACACCAATGAGGAATATTTGGACTGCATTTCTCTTCCCTGAAATGTGTTCTACCCTTTAGTATGTTTTTACTTGTATGTATCTTAGTTCAGGTTCCTTAGAAACAGAGTGTGAAGCACACATTAAAGTGCTTGTGACTCTCTGAGGGAGTGCTCTTCAGTAAAACAATCTGTAAAGGGGGAATGAAGCAGGCAGGGAAGAGCAAAGAGTTAAGGAAGAATGTGGTTTCAGGGGAATTCTAGCCTTGATCAATAGGATTGG
Organism: Myrmecophaga tridactyla; assembly: GCA_004026745.1. NCBI lineage: Eukaryota > Metazoa > Chordata > Mammalia > Pilosa > Myrmecophagidae > Myrmecophaga > Myrmecophaga tridactyla. The sequence continues at coordinate 5,938 of PVIY010028779.1, read as the reverse complement.
GGCTCCAGACAGCTTCTTGTGTCCCTGAATCAATCAGTCCTTGGGTTGAGTGTGGGGGTGGAATGAAACTTACCTAGAAAAATGGCTGCCATTGACTAAGGGCAATTCTTTTGAGAAGGGGGCAGCCTTGGGTACTTGGTAGCGCACACCCATAGTTCCTGGAGGATAGCTGTATCTCCCCTTGAACAGGATCTGAGTGTAACACCCAAACAGCCTCCAGGCCACTATGGGGGAAAATTTGTATTGTTAAAATTATTTTTGTGAAAAGGGTAATGTAAAGAATGTTGAAGGCATCTATCTTCTCTATGACTCTACAATCTAAGTTGGAAAATGAGAGGGCAGAGTAGATAACTTAAAAATCTTTTCACTCTTAAAATTCTGTGAATTTGGAAAATAAGAAAACAAGATTATGTTTTGTTTCTCATTAACTGGATATACTTATTTGTCAAGTCATTGTCTCTAGTCCTGTTTTAATCCAGGACCTGAAAAATAATGATAATGATACCTAGTATGGTGATAATTAAATGAATTTCATGTATGGAAAATATTTTATAACACTAATTTTCCCATAGGAAATACCCCAGAAATACAACCAATTATTATTATATGTAAAGTGGTGAGATTATGGTAAATGATGAAAGATCTGTTTAGCTGTTGATTTCTGATTCTGTGAAATTTCATTTCAAGTAAATAGAAACAATTATTTACCAATGCAGAGTTCATATAACTAACAAAAAACTTGTCAAGAATTAAACAGTTAAGTAATTCACCTGATTTCTGCATTAGTTGAACTGACAAACTAGAGAAGAAAAGTTCCTAAAGAAGTACTCAAAACTGAGGAAAAGCATTGTTAGATTTTAGTAGATCATGAGCATTACCATGGGTGTTGTTGGGTTCAGTGTCAAGAACTAAAGCATATTTATATAAGAAAAATAATTTTCAGAGAGAGAAAACTAGATATTCCTGATGGCAAGAGCTGAGTCAGCTATATTGTCATAATTACAAATTGTAGCTGCCTAATAGGAATTCAATGAATATTTGTTGAAAAGTCTTAAAAAAGTATGAGCATAAAAGAAATGGTAAATTTCCCTGAAGCAATTGCTCCTAAAAATTGTCAAGCTCTTCATTTATAAAGCTAAAATTTGATTTCATGTTTGCATTTTTTATAATTATGATCATATAGCGCTTGCTATGAATATGCATCTGAAGTTATAGAACACTATTTAAAAAAAAACTTAAGACCTTTCATTCAGAAATAAAAACATTAAGCATTTTGAGGTATCTCCCAACAGGGCTCTAGTAGGAGGATTAAGACCCACCCTGAGTCACACTTTAGCTGAAGTGACCTCATCAAAAGGTCTTACTTAGAATAGGTAAGTAGGATTAGCTTTAAGAACCTGATTTTTGGGGTAAATACAGTTCCAAACCACCATACCACTTAAAGCTCTTTATAAAGATTTTCTGATCAGGAATTTCCCTTGATACTAATAAATTTGGTGACATGGTTGGGTGGGGACTATGGCCCTTACTGCACATGAAAGGGAGAAAACTGAGGCACAGAGACATTACTGGTTTATCTAAGTCCACAAATAAAATCCATATGAGTGAATCAGTAGGAGAATTAGAATGAGAATTTAGTGTTGCCTACATCTAATTCCAAAGGGACTGAAGTTTGTTACTCAAGAGATAGTTCTGGGAATTTCCTTCAAAACAAAAGGAGGGGGCAATATGACAAACAGTTATTGAGTTCTTGGCCCAAGTTACAGAATATAAATTTAGTTTATTAATATCATAATTTGGTATTGGCCTTGTTTAGCAACTTAATACAAAACAAGAACATTTAAAACAGAATTATAAAGTACAAGGTAGAATGCCCAAACCCTAAGAACTAAAAAAAATCAGAGCCCTTTGCCTAGATCTGTAGGCAAAAATTGAATATAATTATATTGTATATAAATATTAAGGAATGTGTTGTTTTTCTGGAGAAGAAGGCATGAAGCTTTTATAAGATTCTAAAATGTTCCCTGATTCCAGCTACCTTCTGTAATAAGAGAGTTAGAAGGAAAGAAAATATAGTATAGTACAAATTTACAAATATTTAAAAATGTTCTTACACAGTTTGTCCCCATGTGGACAATAGAATCAAAGAGTAGAGGGATGCCTGAGTCAAAGTTATTCTACAAACTATTTCATCTTTTACATTCAAAGGCTGAGCTTTTCTGAGAATTGTTTAATTAGTAGCAGGCTTTTAGTGTATAGTGCTCATTGCACACTTGTAAAAGCATGTATTACCTTTATAATTAGGAAAAAAAGTGTTTTGTTAGTATAATCTATTTTTCTCCAAAATTAAAACATCCAGTGGAACATTCTTTATCATCATGATGTTATCTTCATGACATTAATTATTTTAGTTATTGAATAGTTCTAAATTCCAGTAATTTCTAGTTGTTAATAAATAAATTTCTTGGTGGGAGGGGGTGAATGGGAAAAAAGTGATTTGCTTATGTATGTTAATCTAAAGATCTAGGCAGAACTCTGTAGTTAACGTGTGTTCAATGCCAGACTAAAGAGTGCCTGTAGCGTGGGGGGAAAGAATAAAGAATAAATAAATAAATAAATAATAAAGTTCTAGTTAAATAATCTTCACTTCATACATTTTCCTTCCTGTTAGCTATGTGATTTTTGGCTGAGTCTTTTTGTTTGTGTAGGCAGAAATTTGAATTGATATTTGGGAAATTAAGGTTACAGATTGCTTTGGGCCTCTGAAATACTACATTACATCATTTTTCACTTTAGCACTGGATTTGCTGGAAAGGAGGGGCAATATATAGATGATAATTTTAAAGATGAAAACAACTTATTATAAATCAGTTTCCCTGATCTGCATAAATGAATTAAAATAAAATATATAGCAAAACATCTAAAGTCACATTGGATTATTGGGAAACATGGATAAATTCTGTTGGCTGTATTTTACTTTATGGTATATGACTTTGTGGCAAACAGCAGTATGTAGCATTTTTCATTTCTTTATAAGAATATTTAGAAAATGTAATTTAATGTTAGAAATAAGATACATGAACAACAAAATAGTGTAATGTAGAACAAATGCATAACCAAACAAAAAAAGTGTGGTATACTGTAAGAGATATGTTTAGTGCATTATTATTGTTTCCTATGTGCCAAGCAGTATGCATTTAATTTAATTCAGTTCTGACTAATAAGTATCTAATAAAATAAATATAAAGCTGATATTCAGAGGACAAATATTTCAATAATAATTATATTACTACTAACCTACAGACCTGTAAATTTATTCATCTGTGAAAGCGAATAAGTTTCACCTCGTCATTATTGTATGGATAGGTAAGATATACAAAAACATACACAATAGGCATGCTATTATAATATCTAAGTCTGAGTAAAGCTAAGGTATTACTACTACTAGTACTATCACCACTTCCACTGGTGATCTCAGCTATCTATACAATGGGAGACTATATGGATGTTTGGAAATACCCAGGTAATTTACTCATTATATGGTCACATCAGATATTTTGGAACTGACTAGAGTATATTTGAATGTTTTTGGTGCAACATTTAAAAAAAAGCCATTGGTTTGGAATGTCTTTACCTTCCAAACTATAAGCTAATAAATTCCATTGTTTTAGCTAATCCATTGCATGATATTTTCTTGAGCAGTCAAGGAAACTACAACACTCATCTTAATAGATAGATATTCCATATCTCAGAGAGTTCATGTTTCCATTTGTGAATGAGAAAATCATATTCAGAGACGGTATCTATTTAACTAAGGTTTCTCATCTAATAAATTGGCAGGAAGATTTTATTTTAACCTTCAAAATCTTAATCTGCAGCTCATTCTCTGAGCCAATGGCTTACACTGTTATAAATAGTGAGAAGGTGAGATTTAAGCAAAGACTTGAAAGGTGAGGATTATAGTCAAGGGAACATTTTAAGGAAGAGAATTCTAAGTATGCTTGAGAAAATGTGGAGATTAGTGTGTCTGGAATGAATAAATCCACTCATGGAGTGAATGCCAGATAAAGTAGATGAGGAGAGGTGGCTGAACAGATGAAGCAGGTCCTTCTGTGTCACTGCAGATTTTGGAAGAGAGGAAAGACATGTATGAATCAGGTTTTAAATGGATCATTCTGGTTGATGTGTCCAAAATAGCCTGTGTAGTAGCAAAGAGAAAAAAAAAAGAGTGAAGGGGAGGGGGTCAGCTATTTGAACCAAGGCAGCAGAAAATAAAGACTGTGTCTGGTGATTTAAAATAATACAGGCCCATCCCCTTCCACACCAAATGTGCTACTCATAGCTTTGTGCATTGGAAAAAGTTTTCATTCTCTTTTGTTTTTCAAGTACACATCTTAGTGTGGCTAAAATGTAGCCTTTAACAATGTTTGGCTTGCATTGATGTCCTGAGCTGACTCATCTAGAAACCAAGCTCAGGCTTTATCTTTCTTCTTTAGAAGAAACCTCCTGTATGATCACAGTTGCAGGTTGGGAGATGGTCCCTGGTTTAACTGGGGTGGGTTACATGGGGATATAGTTTCCTTCAGAAGATTACTGTGCCTGGATTCCTACTCAAGCTTGATCTTGGATATTTCATTTCCATCCAACAATGGGTTATCACTGGACCTGTCCAATCTTGTGACTCGGTGCCTCCAAAAATCCCAGTTTATAGTGCATAGTTTCAAATATATTGTTACTTGGCGCCTCGTGGTCAATATTCCATCTCTAAAATGACCAAGTGACATGCCAGGAACTATGTATCTTTGCTGATTATGGGATGCCATTTCTCCAGAAACATATGGGCCTGCATTGTGATTCTCCTATCATATTCTCTGAGGTCTTCTTAAATTCTACACTGTCTCCTTTCCCATCACTGACACTTGCAACTCTTTAGGATTTGGTGTTGTCACATGGACAAAGGAAAAGAATTGCTTAGATTGCACCCCGGATCTACTGTAGAACACTTTTTAGCCATGGGTCCCACTCAAAGTTATCAGACTTCCATGTTTCCCAGTATATAGGTTGGAGCAGTTTTTCCAGGTGTGGGATGTATTACCTCTAAAACTTAAAGATGCCTATTAGGTGCTGTGCTTCCTTCTTTGTAGTAGAGAGGCAAAATGCATCAATGGATTTATTACTTTGGAAGGGATAGTCTGACAAATCCTGACCACTGTATCTCTATAGTCTTTATTGTAGTGGCAGATCCTTAGATCTTTTTTCAGGGATCTAAAAAAGATTTAGATTTGTGGGGGTTTATCCCCATCCCCTGAAACATATGAAAGGCCTCCAATATGCTAGCTACCACTTACTAGAATTACCTAATTAATACAATGTCATCAATGTAATACATCTATATGAAATTCTGAAGAATGTCTAGACAGTCCACATCTCTTTGGACTATACAATGACAGGTACTTCCAAATTGTGTGTGATAATGTGCTGTGGAGATGGAAGATTTATGTGAAATATTGTCAGGAGGTCTTCTAAAAGTTCAAATTTCTAATTAAAAAATCAAGAAATTGAGAAAAATAGTATTAAGATCTCTCTGATTCTAGAAATATTAAAATATATTTTAAGCTACAATATGTATATTTTCTATCTCTGATTAAGAAATTCAAAGGAATAGGATGGGAAGTCCTGAAATGTCAGAATTTGGGGCATCATAAAATGTGGCAATACAAACCAGTGACTGAAAGGATGCAATATTGTTTAATATTAGGATAATGTTTAACCATCTGCTGAAAAAATGGAGATTCTTCAAATCCTTATTACCACTGAATACATTTCATAAATATCTAAAATATGTTAAAAAATTAGGAGGAAATAAAAGTGAGTGTCTTTATAGTTTTATATTAGAGAATGCTCCAATTTTAGCAGCAAGGTCAGATAGCATAATGAA
>PVIY010028778.1:0-32732 GCA_004026745.1 Myrmecophaga tridactyla | reverse complement strand
AGATGTAGTGGAGAGGCTGGAGGGAACTGCCTGAAAATGTAGAGCTGTGTTCCAGTAGCCATGTTTCTTGATGATGATTGAACAATGACATAGCTTTCACAATGTGACTCTGTGAATGTGAAAACCTTGTGTCTGATGCTCCTTTTATCTACCATATCAACAAAAGAGTAGAACATATGGAATAAAAATAAATAATAGGGAGAACAAAAGTTTAAATAAATTTAGTTTGAAATGCTAGTGGTAAATGAAAGCGAGGGGTAAGGGGTATGGTATGTATAACTTTTTTTTCTTTATTAGCGTTTTATTTCTTTTTCTGTTGTCTTTTTATTTCTTTTTCTAAATCGATGCAAATATTCTAAGAAATGATGAATATGCAACTATGTGATGATATTAAGAATTACTGATTATATATGTAGAATGGAATGATATCTTATTGTTTTGTTTGTTTGCTGTTAATTTTTTTTAATTAATAAAAAAAAGTAAGGTTGAATAACCCTCACACACACAAAAAATTGTTGATTTCCAAAGCATGTGCATTTTAAATTTTAATTTGCCTATTCTTCTTCATAGAGGTTGTAGCAATTTATACTACTGCCAGCAATATATCAGAGTGCTTATACTTTTGGCAACTCTCTGTGTCAAACTTTCTGTATTTGCCATGTGTATAGATTTTTTTTATGGCATTTTCTTTTGGTTTCAGTGTCCTTTTTTCTTACAATAAGTGAGCCTGAACCCTTCACATGTTTTAAAATTATTCCTGTTTCCTTTTCTAAATGGCTGAATTTTTGCCTTTGTGCTGTTAATCCTATTCTTATTGACTTGAAGGAATTTGTTATATATTAAGGAAATTATTTCTATGTCTGTGTTAAACAATGCAGATATTTCTTCCAGTTTGCTGTATCCTTTTATGCTTTTCATAGTATTATATTGCTTTTTGTAAATTAAATTTGCTTTTATTAAATGGCTTTTGCTAATTATATAGGTTCTGTATTATTACTATTTAGTTTTATATACTTCCAACCATTTTTCATCTGCATATATAATTTTATAAAAATGGGCTTGTACTGTACAAAATATTTCATTATCCACTTTTATTCTCATCTCTATATGGACATCTATATATGTCATTCCACATTTCTTTAAAAAAACATTTTAAATAGTTACATTTCTTATTTTGTGATTTACAGATACAATAAATTACTTAACCAACACCTTTACTATTTGTTGTTTAAGTTGTTTCCATTTTTTAAAACAATAAAAGCTACACATTCACGGTAATTTCATTAGGATAAAGTTCTAAAAAAAATAAAACTTTTGGATCTAAGGACACATTTAAGGATTTTTTTAATTTCATTTATATTTCATTTTTCCATTCAACACTATTTAAAGTCCCCATCAAATTAGACCAAAAAAAAAAAGTTTGATAACATATGAGTTAATTTCTCTGAAGATAAGTATATATTCCTTTAGGGTGACATGAACTTGTGTATATGAGAGACTGAGGTCTCTGCAACCTATTTATGCCTCTTTGGGGGAAAAATAAGGAAGCGTATTGGAAAATAATTTAATTTTACTTCAAGAAATAATTTCCTAACAAGCCTTTAATGTCTTGTTAGAGCAATGAACTTAATTCAGGTAAGCACACGCTCAGGTTCCCCCTTTACGTAGATCAATCATCAGACTTCTGGTTACCTAGACAGACTCTCCAACCTCCAGCACCTACTGAAAGTACTTCTTATTCCTAATCAGAAGAATATTGCATTCATCCTAAAAGAAGACATTTGTTAAGTAATTTCCTATAAGCTTCTTCCTAGGTACGTCACATCCAACGCCTCAATAACCCCATGCAAACATGCACAAAATTCTTTAGATAAGTCCTTTCTTTACTGACAACAAAAGGGGGACAATATATTTTATATATAGCCTTTTTATGTGAGGCCTAAGACAACTAAGAATTTCATAGAAAGACACATGATAAATGTATTTGCTAGAGATGAGAATAAGGATAAAAGCAATTACCTACTTGCATTTAGCTTGGAGAAAAAGAAAGCTATATACTAAAATATCAGACCAATGCACACCACACTACAGATCTTTAATACAATGTAATTAAATATTGTATTCATACATTAAAGGAACTTTAAACTGACCTTCAGTTCCCAGGTTACGGAGTGGCTCATGACAAAGGAGGTCCACAACGTAAGTACACTGTGCTGACATACCAGACTTCAGAAATGTGCAGATTGGAGAACAAGACTCACAGGATACAGGGTAAGAAACAGAGATCTAAGCTCTGACCAATCAGTTTTGAACAAATTTCCTCCTGTCTCAAGGTCCCAGTAAGCCACTAGAACAGAGCTTACCTGCAACCACCATTAACGATTTTTTTTGAACTATAAATTCCCAGTGCCCCACAAATGCTTTGAAACACCTGCTTTTGCTTGGTGTTGCCCAATTTGCAAATTGTTATACTGTTATAAAGCCTTCTTCTTTTTATTTGCAGTAGCAGTACTTTTGACAATTTTAGTGTCAGAAGTGGGATCTGAAGAGCTTTTCCTTTGTTCTGAGGTCTTGGACCTACACTGGTGCAAGTGCCCCCTGAGCCCTATAGGTTCTCTGGCTCTTCCAGCCTCTTTGAAGGCTGAAGGTAAGTTCTCTCAGATCCAAGCTCACCTTCCTTGCATTGCAGCTCTTCAAGATTTATTTTCAGTTTGTTACTAGAGTTTGGGAGTTTAGGGGATTACCTTTGCCTACTGCCTGGTCATGGGTGTCAACAATTCAAAAAAGGCTTCTGAGTTACCTTCAGGGACTCTGGCCCACTGCTTGTTAAAACATTGTTTCTTTCTGGACCAATGGCAAAATTTCCCCCCCAGAATAGTCTAATCAATGACCAACTTGGGGATCCTTTTCATGAGATAAACTTGTATTTTTTTCAGTTGAAATTGGAAAATCATAATTAAAAGATAAGATAAATACAATGGGTACTTATTATGATTGGTATTTAGAAGCCACAAAATGGATTAAAGATGCTAAAATTGCATCCCTGAAAGATGCTTTGTCTAAATTATCTTGAGCAAATCAGGAACTAAAATCCCAGATGCATACCCAAAATTCTCCTTCTGCTCCACCACCTCTTTATCCCTCCTTGCCAGCTTACCCCTCTGAGCCAACCACCTATTTTTCTTTTTCACTATAAGAACTTCCTGTCCATTCTGAGCCCTATCTTCAAATGCCTTTTAAGATAAGATGTGTAGAAAACACCAGCTCTAATGGTGCTCACAGGCCTAACAAAATTGCCTTCATTCCTTGGTCTAAAGGCCTAAACCTCAAGCCACAGCTAAATAAATCCCTTAGTTTAAAGAATATCTTCAAAAATGTACTGAAGATTTTCATACCTTAATTCAGTCCTATTAACCTACCTGCCCGACCTTTATCAACTCATTCACATGTTAGTTGGGTCTGAAGAAGCCCAAATTGGATTAGAATGGCAAACCGGAAGGACTCAGGAAAAGATATGGCCATTAAAGTAGCACCGTTTGGTCTAGATCAAGCTAAAATCATATCTTAATTACCAGATACCACTCCTAAAGCCTTTCCCCACAAGATGGGTTAGAATAAGGTCCAAGGCTGCAAGCAGAATAAAGACCAACCTGTCTTTGATTTTCAAGAAAGACTAGCTAAAACATTTGTCAAATATTCTGGACTATCCTTAGATGAACCTGGAACTAGAATTGCTTTCAATGCTATGTTTTTCAATGGGCTAAAGCCCAACCTTGCTAATTTAGTAAAAAGGCACAGGCTTGACTGGGAATCAGTCCCCATTACTGAAGTGATAAACTTAACTGAACAGTTAGCTCACACTCTGGGAACTGAAAAGGCCACTAAAGAAGCCTAACTACTTGCTTTACAATTTCAACAATAGCAGGGCCCTCCTAAATCATCTTATACCCCAAGATATCCTGTAGTCTGTCATTACTGCAAAAACCTGGGACACTGGTAAAAGGACTGCTTTAAATTAAAATGCAAACACTGCCAATACACGTCCTCCACCATGGAATGCCCATTGACTGTCCTCCAAGTGTATTTTTGGGTTGCTTGCATCCCTCACACTTAACCAACAAAGGAAAATAAAACTCAAAATTAATTGAGTACCTTGTGCTTTCTTAGTCGATACTAGTGCTTTTCTCCCTGCTATTAATCCCTCCCTTCTGAAGTAGCCCATACCTAGCAGTAAATACACTGTAGGTATTGTGGTGGTTTCTAATCAAGTTCAAACCACTTCCAAATTGGTCCCAATCTTAGTTACCCTAGTACCATTCACAGAAATACTTGTTTTCTGACACTGCATGAGTGAACCTATTAGGGCAAGGTCTCCTAAGTAAATGAAATGTGATCTCAAGTGTAATGAAAAGAGGAAAATAATTTTATTTCTACCTGACCTGGAGTCTCCTTTAGGCCAAGAAGAACTTCTATGTCACCTGCATACATTGAGCCTACAGCAATCGGTAGATACTTATTCCTGTCCCCTGTCCCTAAAGAGTTATAGTCTCAATCTCATACAGATACAGGAAAAATTAAAAGCACAGAACAAATTTTAGTCCACATAGACCCCTCCAAACCTTTTTCCAAACTTTCCCAATATTCCCTCAAATCAGAAGGCATTAGAGGTTTTACTCCCATTATTCAAGACTTCATACTGAAGGGCTTAATAAAGTCCTAGCCCCTGAAATACTCCCATCCTCCCTGTAAGAAAACCCAGTAGGAAAGGATGGAGATTTATCCAACAGGTAAGAGAAATAAATAAAACTGCTGTTCCTTGCTTCCCTGTAGTCCCAAATCCTCATCTACTCCTATCTCAGGTTCTTCCTTGAGCTATCCATTTCACTGTAGTTCACCCCTGCAGTAAATTCTTTATCATACCAGTCCATCCTGATGTCAATATCTATTTGTGTTCACAGAGAATGAATCACAATATACCTGGACTGTTATGCCTCAAGTATTCATGGAATCCCCCAGTTACTTTTATCAAACCCTTAAAAATGACTTACAAAATTTTCTCCTCAGGCTCCACTCTTAAACAATGTATTGATCTCCCTGTATGTTCCTCTAACGAACAAATATATCAGGTTGACACCCTATATTTGCTCCAAAATTAAGCATCATAAATCCTCAAGAGATAAACTCCAATTCATGCAACAAGAAGTCAAATACTAGGGCACTTTCTTTCCAGCTAGGGTGCTCTAATAGATTTCAAAAGAATCTGGTCTATATAAGAGTTTCCCAAACCAGACAAAAATGCAACTAAGAGAATTCTTAGCTCTTTGTGGGTATTGTCATAACTGTATACCAAACTTCTCCCTTCTAGCTCAACCTCTCTATGAACTCCTAAACTGTACTGAGCCTTTGAGCTGTCATCAAAACCATATGGATGCCTTTCACACTATGAAGGAAGCCCTAAGACAATAATGCCCTTGGTCTACCTAACTATGATCTTTCCTTTCAGCTGCATGTCCATGTAAGAATGGGGAATGCCTTAGGAACATTAACCCAAGAGCATGAGGGAGTCAAGAAGCCAATTGGATATTATGATATACAAGTAAATCTTGGAGCCTGAACATACCTGTCCTGTGTCTGGTAGTGGCTGCAAGACACTGTGTTAAAGTTACCACAGATACAGTTATGCAAAGCCAACCTGATCTTTTTGTTCTTCAAACTGTGAACTTTGCTTAATTTTGCTTTAACTCAACAACTCTTTATTATATGACTTATATCATTTGAACTTATGCTTCACTCTCCCTTTCATATGTGCATTCATAAGACCTTCCCCCTAAACCCTGCCATTCTGTTCCCACTTCTTGACAAAAGAGGACCCAGTCATGACTGCATAATTTTTACTGAACCCCTAGTTTCCCATAGGCCCAACCTCAGGGAAACCCTAATAGGCAACCCAAATATAGTCCTCTAAAAGAGGACCCAGTCATGACTGCATGATTTTTACTGAACCCCTAGTTTCCCATAGGCCGAACCTCAGGGAAACCCTAATAGGCAACCCAGATATAATCCTCTTTTCTGAAGGATCATATTTAAAAATGAAGCCTCAGATGGCAGATGCCAAGCTGGATATTCAGTAACTACCTTAACAGAGGGTCTTAAGTGCAGCCTCTTTCCTAAAGAAACTTCTGCTCAAAAGACAGAATTAATACCCCTTACTTGAGTTCCCCAAATATCTAAAGGGTAAGAGCAAACATTTACATTGATAGCAGATATGCCTTTGGTATAGCACATGATTTTGGTATGCTCTGGAAATAAAGAGGTTCCTCATCTCCTCTGGAACTCCTGTTGAGGATGGAAAGCATGTAGCTAACCTATTTGAAGCTCCTTTGCCCTGCAAGGCTACTGCACATATCAAAGTTAAAGCTCACACCCATGAAACCCTCAATTCAATGAAAGCAGGGGAAATAACTTGACTGATTGGTCACTAAGGTAGAAGCCCAAACTTCCTCATGAAAACCAATCAAGCTTTGTACGCTGAATCAAGCCTCCTGCTGTAAATAAACCTGATAACAATAAAATATGAAGAATTGGCAACTCCCAAAGAGAAAAGCCTAAATTAGACCCTAGCCAAAACATCTAGATAGGGCCTAACAGTTACCCAATTTTACCAGATGCCCTAAAATTATCAATATTCTGAGTTCTTCATTCACTGACATACTTCAGAACAGCCAAAATTATAGAAATGATGGAAAATATTGCTGGAGATGCTTTTATAATATCACACACCAGGTCTATACTTCTTGTTAAACATGTCAACAATATAAGCCAGGAAAGCCATTAAAATTTCCTATGGGATATTTTCCTTTAACTTCCAGGTCAATGCTAATGTGGCAAATAGACTTTATCCACCTACTCCCTTCTCATGGTTGTAAATATGTGCTGGGAATGATCTGTTTATTCTCTCATGGAATAGAAACCTACCCTTGTAGACAAGCTACTACCTCTTTTGTAGCCAAGAAACTACTTAAAACATCACTCCAATTTGGGATGCCCCCACTGAAATTCATAAAGCAATCAAGGCACTCATTTTATGGGATAAACAATTAAAGAATTTTGAAGAGTCTTCCCTGTATATCAAAAGCTGCATAGCCCATACTCCTCCAATCTTCTGGCCTGATGGAAAGGACCAATGGGACAATCAAACAACAATTAGCAAAGCTTAATGGCTCTCTAGAATTACCCTGGCCTAAAATACTTCCACTAGTCCTGCTCAACCCTCTTTGGAGAGCATAAACTCACCTTCTATGAAATTGCTACTGAAAGACCTTTACTACTTCCTTACATGTTAGACCCTAATATTGCCCAGCAAGACCTATTTAAATTTTGTGAGGCACTAATGGACTACACTTGAGCTTATGTTTCACTGGTTGAAGAAGCCTTTGGAGAAGAAGAACATCATCTGAATCTAACTGACCTCCAAAATCTGCGGCTTGGAGAGTTTGTGTACTGGAAAAGACATCAATTAAAAAAACTCCTTGGAACCTAAATGGAGAGGAATTTATCAGGTCCTCCTCACTAATGTGCTGCCAAATTTGCTGGTGTAGGTCCTCAAATACACCTATCTCAACTTAAACTAGCACCACCTACTCATTGGAGAAGGACAGTCACCAGTCACTTGTGACCTCAAACTCACCCTAAAAAGAGTTTTAGGCCACCCAGAAGTAGATGACAACTGATATGAACAGCTTTCTCCAAGAGTTAAAGATCTAGAAAAATGCATCTTTCCTTTTCTTTCTCCCTTCTTTTCCTTCCTGGTCCATTGCCATTTGCCATCCTTTTTTCCCAGCCATGCAAAGGGCTGCCAATCAAGGCAATCTATCAAATTGCTGGGTCTGTGTCAATCTTGACTCTACACCCCAGTTATTGACCATATATACAGACATTCAGACCTGGATAGACATAAAAGGCATACTTCTCATAGACTAAGTATGAGAGAAAAGAGATGAGCATTCAGTAGGTAAATGTCAGAAGTGGTTGCCTAATTGGACTTATCTTACACTTGAAGAAAAGAGGGCACCAAAAGCATAAATTACCCAGACTGTAATTAATTTCTCTCTTATAAACTATGGCACTGGACCTTATCTAGGTACTATCCCAGCCAACCTCTACAATCACCCTTTGGTATGATCAAGAGGAAAGCAAGTGGTATCCTGTCTACAATGACACAATAACCAAATAGGACTTTTCTGATGATGTACTTGAGACTTAGGATTTCAAGCTAAATAAAACAGGCTTTTCTACCACTGGAAATTTTTCAAGACATTGGAACACCAATATTATCCTGATATTGATTGATTATCAACTCTGATAATCACAATATCTATATAGACCAATTCTCAGGCTTTGCTAACACACAAATCCCTAACAGTACTTCACTCATTTATAACCATTTCCCACAGCCTATTAAATCAACTACACTGCAATGTCCATCGTTCACATGCCACTAGACCCCATAATTTTACAGACTTTGCCCATAAAGGGCAAACTCTGTAAACTCCTCTATATCTGGAAGTTGAGAGAGGCACGAACAAAACAGCTGAATTATGGGAAGTACTTTAACTTAGTTCTGGCCAGTATAGGCTATTTCTTCCTATGTGGAAAGAACACTTATATAGCCTTTCCACCAGCCTGGAGTGGAACTTGTACAAGAGCAGCTTTGAAGAGGGACCAATTAGAAACAAAAAATGAAACCAAACTGTGATCTTTCATTTATCAACTCAAAAACCATTTTTTTTGGAGCAGGATACTATAGAACATAACCCATTAATCGAAAAGCCTGGAAATTTCTGAGAAGTATATTTTGGTTTCATGGAATTCCTTAATTTGAAAAAGCCACCTGAAGCATGTCAAAAACTATTTAGGGTACTTTTAATAATACCATCAAGACATTAGAGAACTTACAACTCGAGGTAGATCACTTAGTGGTAGTCCTATAAAACTGTAGGGTACGTAATATCCTCACAGATGGCCAAGGAGGAACATGTGCTGTCTTAGGGAAGCAATGCTGCTTGCTTTTATGTAGATCAATCTGGCAAAATTGAACAAAATATTAAGAATATCAAGGGAAAGATTCAGATACTGTAAGAATCAGACTCCAGGGCTTAGAACTTATTTAGCTGGTTAAATCTTAGATCTTGGGGAGACCGGCTTAGGGTTCAAACACTGTCAATCTTTTGTCTCCTTTATGGTTCAGTGTTAGAGCTGGCTAAAAGAGATGCTTGTACAAGATTGGAAGGCAGAGTGAAGAAGCAGCCGTTATTCTTTGTAGGTCATTTTTAGATGGGGTGAGAGTCAGATGCAGAAGTGCTAGTGGGTTCTAACTTGTCCTTGCTCTCCTCTGTTATGTCTCTAGTTCTTTTTCCTCTTCCTGCCCTGCTGACCAACAGCAGCCACAAGCCCCCCATCAGATGCAAGGGCAACAGCCCTCCATGGACTTCTCCATCAGCTCTCATCTGCGGACCCATTCTTGCAGCTGGGTGTGCCTGGTTCCCCAGAGTTCCCTACAAATTCTGACTTTTCTTCTCACATAACAACTTCAGGGGGGCTGATGAATGACTTTTTTGATCCTCTAGCGTGGACCTCGGTTATGCTTCTCCTTGCATCATTGTGAAGGATCTAATTGTATAAATTAGTAGGCCATAGTAAACTTTGTGAAGGTCAGAATAGTATCTGTTTTGTTCACAGCTGTCACCCCAGTGCCTGGCACCTAGAAGGTATTCATTGAATGTTGCGTTAGAATACCTGCAATAAATGATATCTCTTTTTATACAATACCCATATTCTCAAATATCAGAGTGTGGCCCTAGAAAGAGGATACATGAGAAACATACTTTTGCTCTCTGGCTTAGAAAGTTTATTGTGGGGGGGGGGGCCAAGATGGCAGTTTAATGAGGTATGGGATTTAGTTCATCCTCCAGAGCAGGTAATAAATAGCCAGGAACAGTACAGAACAACTGCTGGAGCCACAACAGTGACTGAACACACAGTGTACACCAGTCTGGACCAGCTGGACCAGCTGCGAGCCCACCCAGAACCGTGAGCTCCCCAAGCAATAGCGGCCGGTGCCCCTCCCCCACAGGCTGATTCCCAAACTCCAACTGTGGAATTAATTCACAAATTCTGACTACTAAAAATAGGTCCCTAGCTCAGCTGAACCTTGAGTAAAAGTGGAGGCCACTGGTTTTTGCCCTGGCACAGAGGGAACAGGGCTAATGGAAAAAGAAAAGAAAAAGAAAAAAAAAACATAGGTTTTTTTGGATTTGAAAAGGTCTGGGCCCTGAAGGAAAGGAGGGGGGACATAGGACCTGGAGATACACAGAGCAATGTACCAACCTAAGTTCTTGATTGGCAAACATAAGAAATGGTGGTCCTGCTCTGAAAAGGATTTTTCTCTTTCATTTTGGTGGCTGCGTTTGTATGGCTTGACTGCTCTTTGGATACAGCTGCAAGGCTTCTCGGGCTCCACTGCCCCAGGCATAGGCAGAATTAAGTTTGTTTGAGTGTTTGTCTGAAGCCTGTGCCTTCCCCAGGAGAGGCGTGGGGCCCAACTTGGGTGGATTCCCTCCCTCAAGAAGTTCAGACCCCAGGGTCCGGAAAAGTGAAATGACTAAAACCAGACTACAACCTCTCCTCTGTCTCCACCTTTCCCCCAGCAGGGGGAGTAGGCTGAAGTTAAAGATACTGCATCACCTTATGCTGGTGGGACCAGCAGGTAGACAAGCGCCACATACTGGGCAGGATAGAAAAAACGAAGAGCCCAGAGGCTTCATAGGAAAGCCTTTCAATCTGCTGGGTCTTGCCCTCAAGGAAAACTGACACAGGTGACTCTTTCCTCTTGACAGGAGGCCAGTTTAGTTTGGGAAAATCTGGCTGGGGTCTATAATATCCAAGTAGACCCTCCTAAGTGGGGGGCAGGAGCGGGGAAAGGTACCATACAGGCAGGGCAAGAAACAAGAAAACAAGAACTGAAAAATTCAGATCTGTTAAATAAAACCTAAGCTAGAGGTCCAGAATAAACTGAACTGAATGTCAAAGAACAGATAGATGACAAAGTCATCCAGAAAGAAAATCCTAGGTAAAAAAAGTGAAAACAATCTCCAGAATAAACTAATTAAGGTAATTAAGTGCCTAGACACCAGCAAAAAATAACGAATCATACTAGGAAAATTGAAGATATGGCCCAGTCAAAGGAACAAACCAACAATTCAAATGAGATATAGGAGTTGAAACAATTAATTCAGAACGTTCAAACAGACATGGAAAACCTAATCAAAAATCAAATCAGTGAATTGAGAGAGGATATAAAGAAAGCAAGGAATGAACAAAAAGAAGAAATTGAAAGTTTGAAAAACCAAATCACAGAACTTATGGGAATGAAACGCACAGTAGAAGAGATGAAGAAAACAATGGGAACCTAAAATGTCATATTTCAAGAAGCAGAAGAGAGGATTAGTGAACTGGAGGGTGGGACATCTGATATCCAACAAGCAAAAGAAAATACAGGGAAAAGAATGGGAAAATATGAGCAGGGAATTGAATGACAAGGTGGAGGGCACAAATATATGTGTTGTGGGTGTCCCATAAGGAGAAGAGAAGGGAAAAGGAAGAGAAAAACTAATGGTGGAAATTATCACTGAAAATTTCCCAACTCTTATGAAAGACTTAAAATTACAGATCCAAGAAGGGCAGCTTACCACAAACAGAATAGATCCAAATAGATGTACTCCAAGACACTTATTAATCAAAATGTCAGATGTCAAAGCGAAAGAGAGAATCTTGAAAGCAGCAAGAGAAAAGCAATCCATTACATACCCATTAAGACTATGCATAGATTTCTCAACAGAAACCATGGAGGCAAGAAGACAGTGGAATGATATATTTGAATTACTAAGAGAAAAACTGCCAACCAAGAATTCTATATCCAGCAAAATTGTCCTTCAAAAATGAGGGAGAAATTAAAACATATTCAGACAAAACATCATTGAGAGAATTTGTGAACAAGAGACCAGCTCTGCAAGAAGTACTAAAGGGAGCCCTAGAGACAGATACAAAATGACAGAAGAGAGAGATGTGGAGAAGAGTGTAGAAATGAAGACTATTAGTAAAGGCAAAAAGAAGGAAAATTAGATATGACATGTAAAATCCGAAAAGCAAATCATAGAAGAAAGTACTGCCCATACAGTAATAACACTAAGTGTTAATGGATTAAACTCCTCAATGAAAAGACATAGACTGACAGAATGGATTGAAAACAGGACCCACTTATATGCTGTCTACAGGAAATGTGTCTGAGACCCAAGGATAAATATAGGTTAGAAGTGAAAGGTTGGGGAAAAATATTTCATGGAAATAATAATCAGGAAAGAGCAGGAGTAGCTATACTAATATCCAACAAATTAGTCTTCAAATGTAAAACAGTTAACAGAGACAAAGAAAGACACTATTAATTAGAGGAACAATTCAACAAGACACAACAATCATAAATATTTATGCACCAAGCCAGAATGCTCTAAAATACATGAGGCAAACACTGAAAAGAAAAATAGACACATCTATCATAATAGTTGGAGAGTTCAATTCCCCACTCTCATTAATGGACAGAACATCTAGACAGAGGATCAATAAATAAACAGAGAATTTGAATAATACAATAAATGAGCTAGACTTAACAGATACTTATAGGACATTACTCCCCACAACAGCAGGATATACCTTTTTCTCAAGTGCTGATGGATCATTCTCAAGGATAGAGCATATGCTGAGTCACAAAACAAGTCTCAATAAATTTTAAAAGATTGAAATCATGCAAAACATGATTTTTTGAAAATCATACATATGAGTTCTCAGATCATAAAGGAATGAAGTTGGAAATCAATAATAGGCAGAGTGCCAGAAAACTCACAAATATGTGGAGGTCAACAACACACTCTTAAACAACCAGTGGGTCAAGGATTAAATTACAAGACAAATCAGTAAATATCCGAGGTAAATTGTTGCTTCCTGTGAAACGGAGCTCGAAGGATATTAAGGAATGATGAGAAAGAAAGAAAGGAAGAAAGAAAGAAAGAAAGACACAGACGGGCTCAGGGGGTCTGAAGCTTGAGTTTACATCAGACAGATTTCAGACAATTTTATTCTTAACCAGATCCTGGTTATATACCACAGGATGACAATAGGCATGCATGCATTTCCTGAGGGAACAAAGTTCTTATCTTTCAGTGTTCTTCTTTCGTACTTAAAATAACCATTTGGGGTAAACAAACATTCTCTTCCTCCCAGACTGTTCTACATAGATCAGATAACATAGAGCAGCTTACTGCTGCCACCACCCTAATGCCATCTACTCCCAAGTAGTTCCGCAGGTCTTATGTTAATCCTATCTCCTACAGTAAATGAAAATGAAAACATGACATATCAAAAATTATGGGATGCAGTAAAGGCAGTGCTAAGAGGGAAATTTGTTGCCCTAAATGCCTGTATCAAAAAAGAAGGAAGAGCAAATATCGAGGAATTAACTGGCCACTTGGAAGAACTAGAGAAAGAATAGCAAGCTAACCCCAAAGCAAGCAAAAGGAAAGAAATAATGAAGGTTAGAGGAGAAATAAATGAAATTGAGACCATGACAACAATCAAGAAGATCAACAAAACCAGGAGTTGGTTCTATGAGAAAATCAATAAGATCGATGGACCCTTAGTGAGGTTGACAAAAAGCAGAAGAGAGAGGATGCAAATAAATAAAATCAGAAATGGAAGAGGAGACATAACCATTGACCCCACAGAAATAAAGCAAGTAATGAGAGGATACAATGAACAACTTTATGCTAATAAACTCGACAATGTAGATGAAATGGACAACTTCCTACAAAGGTATAAACAACCAACATTGACTTGAGAAGAAACAGACTACCTCAACAAACCAATCACAAGTAAAGAAATTGAATCAGTCATTAAGAAGCTCCCCAAAAAGAAAAGTCCAGGACTAGATGCTTTCACATGTGAATTCTACCAAACATTCAAAAAAGTATTAGTACCAACCCTGCCCAGACTCTTCAAAAACATTGAAGAGGAAGGAAAACTACCTAACTCATCCTACAAAGCCAACATCACCCTCATACCAAAGCCAGACAAAGATATTACAAAAGAAGAAAACTACAGACCAATGTCTCTTATGAATATAGATGCAAAAATCCTCAACAAAATTCTTGCAAATCTAATCCAGCAGCATATTAAAAGAATTATACACCATGACCAAGTAGGATTCATCCCAGGTATGCAAGGATGGTTCAACATAAGAAAATCAATTAGTGTAATACACCATATCAATAAATCAAAGCAAAAAAAATCATATGATCATCTCAATTGATGCAGAAAAGGCATTTGACAAAATTCAACATCCTTTCCTGTTGAAAACAGGATAGGAATAGAAGGGAATTTCCTCAACATGATAAAGGGAATATATGAAAAACCCACAGCTAACATCATTCTCAATGAGGAAAAACTGAAAACTTTCCCCCTAAGAACAGGAACAAGACAAGGATGCCCACTATCACCATTTTTATTCAACATTGTGTTGGAAGTTCTATCCAGAGCAATTAGACAAGAAAAAGAAATACAAGGCATCAAAATTGGAAAGGAAGAAGTAAAACTCTCACTGTTTGCAGAAGATATGATACTATATGTCAAAAACCCCAAACAATCCACAGCAAAACTACTAGAGCTAATAAATGAGTATAGCAAAGTGGCAGGTTACAAGATCAACACTCAAAAATCTGTAGTGTTTCTATACACTAGTAATGAACAATCTGAAGGGGAAATCATGACAAAAATTCCATTTACAATTGCAACCAGAAGACTAAAATATTTAGGAATAAATTTAACTAAAGACACAAAAGACCTATACAGAGAAAACGATAAGAAATTGTTGAAAAGAAATCACAGGAGACCTAAAAAATGAAAGAGCATACCATGTTCATGGATTGAAGACTAAATATAATTAAAATGTCAATTCTACCTTAATTGATTTACAGATTCAATGCAATATCAATTAAAATCCCCAAAACTTAACTTTTCGGAAACAGAAAAATCAATAACCAAATTTATCTGGAAGGACAAGTTGCCCCCAAATACCTAAAAATATCCTGAGAAAGAAAAATGAAGTCAGAGGTCTCATGCTACCTGACTTTAAGGCATATTATGAAGCTACTATGGTCAAAACAGCATGGTACTGGCATAAAGATAGATATACTGACCAATGGAATTGAATAGACTTCTCAGATATAGACCCTTTCATCTATGGACAATTCATCTTTGATAAGGTAGGCAAGCCAACTCACCTGGGACAGAAGAGTCTCTTCAATAAATGGTGCCTAGAGAACTGGATATCCACATGCAAAAGAATGAAAGAGGATCCATATCTCACACCCTATACAAAAATTAACTCAAAATGGATCAAAGACCTAAACATTAGATCTAAGATCATAAAACTGTTAGAAGAAAATGTAGGGAAATATCTTATAAATTTTATAATAAGAGGCAGTTTCCTAGACCTTACACCCAAGGCACAAGCACTAAAGAAAGAAAGAAAGAAATGGGAACTCCTTGAAATTAACCAATTTTGTGCTTCGAAGAACTTTGTCAAGAAAGTAAAAAGACAGCCTAAACAATGGGAGACAATATTTGGAAACAATATATCAGATAAAGTTCTAGCATCCAGAATATATAAAGAGATTGTCCAACTCAACAACAAAAAAGACAGACAACCCAATTACAAAATGGGCAAAAGACTTGAACAGACACTTCTCAGAAGAGGATATACAAGTGGCCAAAAGGCACATGAAAAGATGCTCAACTTCCCTGGCTCTTAGGGAAATACAAATCAAAACCACAATGAGATAGCATCTCCCACCCACCAGAATGGCCATTATCAATAAAACAGAAAATGACAAGTGCTGGAGAGGATGTGGAGAAAGAGGCACACTTATCCACTGTTGGTGGGAATGTCAAATGGTACAACACTGTGGAAGGCAGTTTGGTGGTAAAGTAGAATTTAAGCTAAGTATAGAATTACCATATGACCCTGCAATACCATTGCTAGGTATCTACTCAGAGGACATGAGGACAAAGATACAAATGGACATTTGCACACTAATGTTTATAGCAGCATTATTTACAATTGCCAAAAGATTGAAACAGCCCAAATGTCCATCAACAAATGAGTGGCTAAACAAGCTGTAGCATATACATATGATGGACTATTATGCCGCTGTAAAACAGAATAAAGTTATGAAGTATGTAACAACATGGATGAACCTTAAGGACATTATGCTGAGTGACCTTAGCCAGAAACATAAGGACAAATACTGTATGGTCTCACTGATATGAACTAACATTAAGGAATGAACTTGGATAATTTCAGTTAAGAACAGAGGTCATCAAGAAATAGTAATAGGGTAGATATTGGGTAATTGGAACTGCAGGGATACAGATTGTGCAATGGGACAGATTGTAAAAATTCTGAAATTGATAGCACAATACTACCTAACTGTAATACAATAATGTTAGAACACTGAATGTAGCTGAATGTGAAAATGATAGAGGGAGGAGGCCTGGGGGTGCAAACGAAATCAGAAGGAAAGATATATGATAAAGACTGAGATGGTATAATCTAGGAATGCCTAGAGTGTATAATGATAGTGACTAAATGTAAAAATTTTAAAATGTTTTGCCTGAGGAAGAACAAAGGAATGTCAATATTGCAGTGTGTTGAAAATAGATGGTAATTACTATTTTAAAACTTTAATGTAAGTGTGAGACTAAAGCAAAAAAATGTCTATTTGGTACAAAATTTATATTTTGACTAGTGCATTTCCTAATATAACTTATGTGGACAGCTTAATTGAACACCATAAGTACATGGAACCTTAAGTAGGGCATGAGATTTTGTAGGTTTGTCCAGAGTGATGCCTCGATAAATCCCAGAAGGATTTGAACAGTGAATAAAAAAAGTATTTGCAAAGTCCTCTTGGGGTATTGGCAAGAAAGGGGGAAAATTCAGCTTCCCCAAGTGGAGAATTCTTGATATTCTCACAAGCAGTGGGGACAACCAAAGCAATAGGCTGAACCCCCAATCTTGGGGTTTGCTCATATGAAACATAACCCTGCAAAGGATAGGCTAAGCCTACTTAAAATTAGGCCTAAAAACCCCCAAGAGAACCTCTTTTTTCACTCAGATATGGCCTCTCTCTCTCTCAGCCAACACAACAAGCAAACTCCATCATAAATATATGCCATATCTTGTGTAGCCACTCATCCATTGAATATTTGGGCTGTTTCCATCTCCTGGCAATGGTGCATAATGCCACTATAAACATTGGTGTGAAAATGTTTGTTTGTCCTTGCCTTCAGTTCTTCTGAATATATACCTAGTAATGGGATCGCTGGATCATATGGCAATTTTATACTTAGTTTCCTGGGGAACCACCAAACTGCCTTCTAGAGCAGGTGCAACATTTTATATCCCACCAGCAGTGGACACATGTGTTTCTTTCTCCACATCCTCTCCAGCACTTGTCATTTTCTGTTTTTTTGAAAATGGCCCTTCTAGTGAGTGTGAGATGATATCTCTTTGTGTTTTTTATTTGCATTGCCCTAATATCCAGTGAAGTTGAGCTTCATTTCATATGCCTTTTAAGCATTGGTATTTCCTCTTCTGAAAAGTGTCCACCATGTCTTTACCCACTTCTTTACCCACTTTTGAATTGGGTTGTTTATCTGTTGTTGAGTTGTAGAATCTCTTTATAAATTCTGGATATTAACACCTTATCTGATACGTGGTTTCTAAATATTGTCTGCCATTACATAGGCTGTCTTTTTACTTTCTGACAAAGTTCTTTGAAGTAAAAGTGTTTAATTTTGAGGAAATCCCTTTTATCTATTTATTTTTTCAATGCTCATGCTTCAGGTGTAAAGTCTAGGAAAATACCTCTTATCACAAGATTTATATTTTCCTACATTTTCTTCTCACAGCTTCATGGTCTTATTTCTAATGTTTAGGTCTTTGACTCATTTTGAATTAATTTTTTGCATGGAATATGAGACATGGATCCTCTTTCATTCTTTCGCATATGCACCTTTTTGCACCATTTATTGAAGAGGCCACTCTGTCCCACCTGGGTTGGTTTGATCACCTTATCAAAGATCAGTTGTCCATAGATGAGAGGGTCTATTTTGGAGAATCAATTTGATTCCATTGGTCAATATATCTATATTTATGCCAGTACCATTCTGTATTGACCACTGCAGCTTTGTAATATGCTTTAAAGTCAAGTAGTGTGAGACTTCCCACTTTGTTTTTCTTTCTCAAGACATTTTAGCTATTCAGGGCACCTGCCCTTACAAATAATTTCAGTTATTGGATTTTCTTTTTCTGCAAAACAAGTGGTTAGGATTTTAATTTGTATTTCATTGAATCTATAAATCAATTTGGGTAGAATTGACATCTTAACTTTAGTCTTCCAATCCATGAACACAGTATGTCTTTCCATTTATTTAGGTCTTCCGTGATTTCTTTTAGCAATTTCTTGTAGTTTTCTGTATATAGGTCTTTTGTGCTCTTGGTTAAATTTATTCTGAAATATTTGATTCTTTAGGTTGCCATTGTAAATGGAATTTTTTTCTTGATTTCCTGCTCAGATTGTTCATTAGTAGTATAAATTGAGACTATTGCCTTTTGCTTGTTGATCTTGTACCCAGTTGTAAGACAGAATAAATTCATGAATCATGTAACATCATGTATGAACCTTGAGGCCACTATGCTGAGTGAAAAAAAGCCAGAAAAAAAGGACAACTACTGTATGGTCTCACTAATATCAACTAACATTAATGAGTCAACTTCGAGAATTCACGTTAAGAACACACGTTATCAGGAGACAGAAAGAGGATAGAGATTGCACATGTGGTACTGAAGAACTACAGAATGTTTTGCAGGCCCAATTATAAAGATCTAGAAATGGATAGTACAATACTATTTGATGGTAGCATAATAATTTATATACACTGAATGAAGAGAAGAAGAGTAATGTATTCCCTCTGGATTGCAGTATGGAGGCTTCATAGGAGGCTTGGGTGGTTGTTGTATGACCCTGCAACCTCATTGGAGGAACTGAGAGTGGGGATGCAAATGGACACTTGCACTTATGGTGGCAGTGTCTGTGATTCACAATGGATGTAGGTGGCCTAAGGGTACATCAACTGAGGAACAGAATGGGTAACTATGGCGTATACATACAATAGACTACCGGATCAAACTCAGAGAATTGAAATCAAGAACAGGGATTACAGGTTAAGGCCTATTGTAAAAGTTCCTAGATTGTAAACTCTTATAGAAGTCACGTCTATTCTGGAGTTGTAACTGTTATTTTTAAATTCTGTGATGCTAGCTATTTGTGTATAACCTGGTCATTCCCTGGAACTTTGGGTATTTGTGTGACACCTGAGACTCAGAGTTAGAGCTCTGAAGCTATGAAAGTCAGCATAATCCCACACAGAAACTGTTTAAAAAGTTGAAAAAGTGATAAGACTTCAACTAGAGATATGAGTGAAGCTGATCTGGATAGGACTAAGGTAAATTATAATACAAGGTAAAGTTTGATATGTTCTATATTTCAACTTCTGTTGAGATCAAAGGAAAAGATGCTTATTTGGTGCAAAATTTATATTTTTGGTAGCACGCTATCTAATTTAACTTGTATGGTCAGTTTATTTGAACTCCTTAATTACATGGAATCCTCAATAGGGGGTGAGATCTTCTTGATTTGTACAGATTTGTGTGATGTATAACTATATGGCTTTATAAGGTATTCTTGTGATTTTGAAAACCTTGTGGGCAATGCTCCCTTTATTCAGAGTTGGGACAAATGAGTGAAAAAATAAGGACAATAAAATAAATAAATAATACATGGGATAAGGGATTAAAAAATTGGGGTAGAGTACAATACTAGCAGTCAATGAGAGAGACAGGTAAGGGGTATGTGATGTATGGGGTTTTCCTTTGTTCTTTTTATTTCTTTTTCTAGAGTGTTGCAAATATTCTATAAATGATCATGGTGATGAATACACAACTATGTGATTATATTGTGAGCCATTGATTGTATACTTTGGATGGACTATATGGTGAATGAAGATATCTCAATAAAAACAATTTTTAAAAGACTAAAAGAAAATTTTTAAACAATATGTTTTATAGCTCTGACAGATGGAAGATTATAAAAAAGAATCTAAAATTATTTATCATCCCATTTCTTTATGATATTAAAAATGCTTTCATAAAATTTTAGGTGCCTATTTTATTTGATCGTTGTTTGTTTATTGGCCCTTCTCTGACTTCCCTGCCAACAACTTCCTGTGGGAACAAACCTGAGCCATCCTGCTACTCACTGTGAAACTTTTCCATGGCCCTGGGGTCTCTGCCAAATGCACAAGATGGTGGCTGAACCCTTGCTATAGCCAGTTCTGAAGAAACAGCCTCTGTTCTCATTTGAATTGTCTTTCTTTCTCCAGAACTGTTTCCCCTCTTCCACAAACATGGAAGAAAAGATGGAGAAAGGAAGAAGAGGGGAGCAGGGTCCCAGGGAAAACACACCAGCCCAGTCTCTGCAGTCCAGTCCACGTGGGGTGGAGTGGCTGCAAGTCCCTCTTCTGGTCTCCCAATCAGTTCCTCACAGCCTGTGGAAATTGAAGCCTCTTGGACACTGAGGAGACAATGTTTTCAAAGGCCCTGGAAGTGTTGCATAACCTCCAAGGGTGAACTGCCCTGACCCCACCGCAGCATTTATATACCTCATCTTCCACTAGCAGAAAACCTCTGACCCAGCATGCAGTGCATGCTCAGCAGCCCGAATTTGTTGTTCCAGTCCCACTAACACCCATTTGCATCCAGCACCTGCCCATCTCCCAATCATCTTTTCAGGCTCCATAGAGGCTCGTAATCTTCATCCTCCATGGAAAGTCTAGTGAACACAGCCTGGCCTCTTGACATGTTTTGCTTTTTTGGTTACTGCCTCTGCTGCTGTCCAACACAGGTGGGACATCTCCATTTGCTCTTTGCTTTCAGGTTCATTCTGGTTCCTTCTGGAAAACATGAAACACAGTTTTCTGTATATGAACTTGAAAGGGAAACTGCTGAAAAAGATCCCAGTGGCTCCTACAAGAAGGAGTTGCTGGAAGGAGAGGCTGGACTCACACCACAGGGCAGATTCTTGCTGGAGCTACACAGTGAGGACCGAATTCCTTTTGGACACAGCACAGGAGAAATTCACTCAGTCTGGGGTCCCATCACTGCTGCTGATGTGTGGGTGGAGGTGGAGACAGGGCACACTGGGGTGCAGTTCAGACCCTAGCTGAGCTTCACTGAGGCTTTCTTGGATTCCTAGTGCCAAAGGGTGGGGCCGGGGCACCTGTGACAAAGTCAGAGGCTCTGGATGTACTTGACCCTGGCTTGGTTGGGATGTCTTTGCCATTCTGGATGGAGGCTTGGCCAATGCTGCTCCTCTCCAAAAGTGGGGACTTCCTTCTGTGATTTGTGCTGTTGGAGAGGACACTGTTTCCTGAGGCTACAGAAGTAGTCTTCTTCCTCTTCAGGCCAACTAGGGAGTTTGCAGGCACATAGGTTGTGCTCCAGACCTAGCACCCTGACCTCTGGCCTTTCATAGGCCATTTATTTTCTGTGTATTTCTGAGTATTCTTAGGGTATCATTTGCAGGAGGCAATAGAAGGTGGCTTAGGTTGGCAGAGGTGCTCTGCTGTATGTGAGGATGGATTATTGCTATTGTTCAAATAGTTGAAGGTGAAGGCTTTAAGGTGATGGGAGGCCTCCAGTTTGAATCTCTTATAACTCAAGAGCAGATAGATGGTCATCACCTCTTGTACCACCAGTCTTTCAGGGAGTTCTGAATCTTGTCCATGTGTAACCCAAAGAAAACATCCAGTCTTGTCTGCCAAGAATCCTTGTATTCAGGGCTTACATAAGTCTTCAGTGTGTCATCTTTATGACCCACATTTATGCATGGATCTTATATGGTTTGCTCCAAAGTTCCTTTCTGGTGGACCAGGAATAAAACATTCCTTGAGCAGGTTTTCCTACTCCATGGACACAGTAAGCTCTCTGCTCAGTAACTGCTTTCACAGCTCCTGACATCTGTATGTCTAAAGACAGGGACCACTGACCATTATATAGATGATGACACCCAGGCTTCACACATCTACCATGGATTATTGCAGTCTCGGCTCTGGAAGTGTTCCTGCACAGCATAAGGGAGACTGCTGCACAAGATATCCATCTCATTGCCAAACACAAATTAATTATGACTTTAGCAAAAGTCTGCAGTCCATGTCATGCTCCAATTGCAGGTTTTTCTCCTCCAGGTCTCTAGGAACACTACATTTCTATAACTGTACTGCACAGCAGACACCATTGGGAGGAATTTGTCTCACACATCTTCATCTTTTTCTTTCATACTGTCTTGAGCCATGCAGTAATCAAATGCGTCTGATCCACTTCCAAACTACAAGACAAGGTTGTATGTTTTCTCACCAGCAATGTAGGAGGATTCAACTTTCTCCATGTTCTCAACAACACTTGTTATTTTCCTTTTTTTTTTTTTTGTACTCAATTCTAGTAACTGGTGGAGTGATTTTATTGTGATTTTAATTTCCAATTCCCTACCAACTAATGTTTTTGAATACCTTTTCAAGTGCTTATTGGTCATTTGTATAGCTTCTATGGTGAAATGTCTACTCATTTCCCTTGCCCATGTTTTATTTGGATTTTTTGTCTCCTTGTTGTTGAATTTTTGAAGTTCTTTATTTATTCTGTATATCAAACCCTTATCAGATGTATGATTAATAATTATTTTCTCCTGTTCTGTAGGTTACCTTTTTACTTTTTTGATAGTCTTTTGAAGTACAATTTTTAAAATTTTGGTGAAGTCCCCATTTATTTGTGTTTTCCTTTGTTGCTTGTGGTTTTAGTATCATGTCCATTGCTAAATCTGAGGTCATTAAGATTTATCCCTAGGTTTTATTCTAAGAGTTTTATGGACATAAGTCTTATATTTTGGTTATTGATTCATTTTGAATTAATTTTACATGGCATGAAGTAGGCGCTCAACTTCACTCTGTTTCATCTGGAAATGACAAACTTCAGGTTAAGCAATGAATTCACCAGTGATAAGGACCTGGATACCTTTTGTGGCAGTCTCCAACTGCCCCAGAAATCATCAAAAGATTTAATAGATCTCTGTGTTTGAGCTTGACAGTTATCTTCTATATGCTTGGCAGAGGGACCCTTTTGATTCACAGAGCTTCAGGTTGCTATGAGAGCAGATACTAAGTGGGACCTAAAATGTTCTGCCTGTGGAGTGCAAAAACATGCACCAAAAGTGTCTTACTCTAGATCACAGCAAGACAAGCACATTGGAGGAAATCATGAGCGCTCCCTGGGGAATGTGAGCCATAGTTGGAGCTCCTTCTAGACTATGAGAATCCTCAGCAGACTGTATTGATTATGTCCCTTACACATGGGAAACATCCAGGACTCACTGATGGAACCAAAGTACAAGTTATTGACCACCTATCTGCTCTGGGTTGCAAGAGAACTGGACCGGTGGCCTCCATCCTAGACCTGAAGCCCCAGCCTTCACCTGATCTGAACAGCATGGTATTCCATACTCACCCCATGTGGAATACTTGGTGTCTCTGCCAACCCCATGCAGTGGAGGGACAGCAAGCATACCATTGCAACATTTAATTACTACCCCAATAACATTCAAAAATAGAGAAAACATGTGCCCTGAGGAGGACCAGAAATCAGGGCAGAAGCCTCGAGCACAGCCCACATGTCTGCCAGCCACTAGCAGGGCTTGAGAAGATGTCTATCCCCCTCCACAAGCAGTGATGTCTCCACTAGCATGAATATAGGATGACTCCCAGGCTCAGCAGACATTCTCTGAGAAAATTTGGCTCAGGGTCGTTTTTCTTTAATAGTGCCCTAAGCCACTATATAATCAACTCCCTCAATACCACACTCTTATTCCATGACAAGATACACCATTTTCTCTGCCTTTGGGGAGGATCAGCCATGGCCAGGCCTCCAACCAGATGGCAAAGACAGCTTTACCACACCAAGGGCCTCCAGGGTCTTCTGCTTCCATTGCTATCTCCCTGGCCTACTCGCCAGCACTAGATATCCTAAACAGCTTGCAGCACAACTTGAAGCTACCCATTCACTGGGAGGGGCCATGTGTCACACCAAGCTGTGCGATGTTGTGCAGGGCAGGATGATGGTGTACAGACACTGTGGCTGGGTCTCAGAGGGGTTCCTCTAAAAAGGATTCCAGAAACTCCATGGACTTCAATAACACTACCATCAGAATCTCAAAGGGGTTTTTGCTTTTAACATGCTTCCAGTTGTATGGAGACAAGATGAGGACCCAGTGGCCCTTGTCACTAGACTGCTTCCCCATGGAGCAGGTCCCCTGGGAAAACATGCTAGTCCAGTCTCTGGAGTCCATCCAAGTGGGGTGTGGAGTGACTGCCTGGCAGCAAGGGCCCACTAGCCACTCCTCTGGTCTCCTAGTTGATTCCTGGAGGCTGTTTAATGCTGAAGCTCCTTCTTTGTTACTTTGGTAGCAATGGTTTTAAAGTCCCTGGAGTCCCAAATATCTTTTTTGTTGTTGTACTTTGCAAAGAACTTGCCCTGGCAGTTTGCACACTTCCATCCTCCACTGCAGAAAGTCCTTGCAGTCTGGCATGCTGCACATGAACAGCAGCCCATAGTACTCGGTCAGGTCCCACTTGCAGCTGTGTATATCCAACATCATCTTTTGGGGCTCCTCCCTGAGGAGAAAGTAGTAGTCATTGGACAGAAAGAGAGCTCTATTTTCTCCAGCTTAGGATGGGTGGTCAAATCTGTTTGTCTAAGCTTCAATCTTGAGGGCTTTGGAATCCAGGGACACCACCCCCTAAGCTTGTATCCATGAGGCCACACTGCACTCCTTTTATAAGGTTCCTGATCTCTCTTCTTAAAATGATGTTTTATCTGCTAGTCTGCATGTTTGTTTAATAGAAAAGAAAAATGATTTGAGATTATTAGAGATGCGTGTTTCTTTAGTCCTGTATCTATTTCTTAGAATCTTTCCCATACCATTACAGACCCATTAAGCTTTTCACTCACTTTCCTTGATTCTTCAGCTACAGGGCCATTCGTTGGGCATTGCTCTGTACCCTACAACAGTGGTTCTCTACTTGAGCATGCATAAGAATCACCTGGAGAGCTAGTTAAAGATAGATTCCTGGGATCACCCATCCCAGAGATTCTGATTCAGCATGTCTGGGTTAAAAACTGAGGTTGCGCAATTCTAACAAGTTCTTAGATGGTCCTAGAACCACATGTTGAGTGTCATGGCTCTAGGACACTGTGGTGGCAGCCTTAGCTCTAAACCCAATGGACAGGGTCACTGTAACTTTCATCCAGAAGGAAGCAGAAGAATAAATTGCTGTGTATATTTAGGAACTCTAAGGGGATCTGAAGCATAAGTCTCACAAGTTGAAGACTAGGACTGCAAATATCTTGGATCAGCTTCTATGATTTGGAAATAAAATCCCATGATCAGGCAACTAAATTGGATGCTTTTTGAATGACTGCTCCAAGGAGACTTTACATAAATATATATATTTCATATATGTATATATGAAATGTCACCATCCTGCAAATGCACAACTGACTGTGTTTTAGATGTTGGAGATAATCTTGGGTCTGAACACTCTCTCTGTATTGTTTATAAAATGAGAAAAGACCCAAGGAACTCATGTACTAAGGGAATCTTCTGTAACCTCATGAAGAAGGAAGATAGATCAGACTGGATATGAAATTTTCAAGAGGAGGCTGCTGTCATTACCATGCCAGGTCCCAAGCTAAGCAGTCTCCTGAGTTCTCTCCCCTGCATGTGCATTCGGGGCTAAAACATAATTCTTCACTAAGACCTGTCTAGGGCTTTAAAAGGAAGGGAAAGTCCTTCCCTGGGCAAAACTCTTGCCCATTTTCCTTCCTCTGTTTATTTTAGTTGAGGTAGCTAAGTCTCCATTTGCTTCAAGTAACAAAGTAAATGGAGTGCCTGACACATTCTTTCCCCCCAAAACTAGAATGGGGCACTGAAGAGTTTAGGGGACCCCAGCTCTGTGTCTTCTCTAGGCACTCAATATTATTTTTAAAGCAAGTCACAAGTATTTATAAACTGAATGAGGCCACTTAGTTATTAGATGATTTCCCTCCCTTTTGAGTCCTTGCACCTTCTGTGATTTTCTTTTTTGTGGAATCTAGAGAGAATCTAAAATCATGGGGAAACTAATTTTTATACAACCCCAGCAAACAAACAGTCCATCTCCTATCCCTGTTGAAGAAGAATGAAAATTTCATGATGCTGTCAGGACCACAGCAATAAGCTTTGCTACTGCAGAAGGCAGTGATTCTTTTCTGAGATGGACCAGGGAGTGTCAAGTTAGAGCTCTTAGCAAATCTTACTGAAGCAGCCAGAAATATACTTCCAGTAGGAGTGAGACGACCAGCTTTTGGAAGATCAAGCATCCCCAGAGTCCAGGAAGTTGGAAATAAGGAGGGTATGCATTGGGAGAAGTGGTGGGTCAGGAAAGACAGAGAGCATTGATTCTGACCTTTGAGAGAACACCCGTAGTTGCTGGCAATGAGGTCCACAGCTCCAGTTTTATTCACTCCAATTTCCTTTGTTGTTAGGATTAGACATGTAAACAGAGTGTCTCCAAGGGTGTTTTAACTGCTTGGAACATTTGTTTGCTTTAACTAAGCCCCAAGACCCGGCCATCCTCCAACTCAGCCTTCCACGAAGCATGATTTTCGTACCTTGCATCTGGAGCACTCATTCCAATCCAGACAGAAGAAAAGAGATCAAACAGTGGGTGGGGCTTTAGGGAGGAATGTGTCAGAGAGGGCGTACACATTGTTCCAGCAAGAAAACACCTCCTGTCCTACAGTTATTAACAATATCCAAGACAACTGCCTTCCCTGCTTCACAAAACGTACTGTGTCTAGGACTAGGCATTAATAGAGTCTAGTCCTGAAGATAGGGAGCTGAGTCCTGGGCAAAAGCTTTACCTTCAAATCAAAAAAGAAAGCTTGAGTAGCTGGAACATTAACATAATTCCAAGGAATAGAAAGAACTCTATTTGGGGTAGATTTTCCACTCTCTGGAGCTCTCTGAAACTCTGAGAAAAATCCTTTTATTTTCATATCACTTGGAAGATCTGGCAATAGCATTGTGTGTGTTCCCCAGTCCCTCTGCACTGCTGCTGTCTACTGTTCTATGCTGGAATCTTCTTAAACGATTCCAGATATACCTTGTCACAGCTCAGCTCTTTCACCTTGTCTCCTCTACCCAACTCTTGCTCTTGAATGTCCATGTTTGGAGAAGTAGTTCAATCTGATGCTACTGCCCTTACCAAGACCAAAGTAATGGCAGCCCACCAAAGCATCTCAGCAGAAAAGCTTCTCCTATTACTCACGCTGAACTTTAAGCCAAGTTGTCATGCCCATCAGGTTAAATAATATAGCTCACTTAATTGAACAAAATTGAATGGATGTCAACTATGTTATGAGACTGCTCATAATTAGTCTTTTTCACTAACTGAAATACCAGCTCAAAATCCTCATTGCTACCAACTCAATAATCATTTCTTTAAATACTCCAGAGGTGGCTTAAATGTTGGCAGGAAAAAGCATAAATCAGCATCAAGTAAAAATGAGATGAAGGGGAAAGCTTATTAAAACCTCATCCTTGAGGTGAAATGCAGACATATGGAGATTTTGAGTGCTTTCAAAAATACTCTGACAACAAGGAGAACTCAATTTGGGATAAGTTCCTCTACAGTGAATAGCATTGTAGAAAAGTCCACAGGAAATTCTAAAATTAGTGATAAATATCTAAAAACAGTGGCTAACTTGATTTGAAGAACTGAAATAAAAACTTTACTCTACAACATGTATGCCAGTTTAAAACTGTTATGTTTCCCAGGAAAACCATGTGCTTTACTCCTGATTCAATATTGTTGGGTGGGATCCTTTTGATTAAGTCATTTCCATGGAGATGTGACCCACCGATTGTGGGTAGGACCTTTTGATTAGGTGGCTTCCATGGAGATGTATCTCCACCCATTAAGGTGGGTCACTTACTGGGGTCCTTTAAGAGGAAACCATTTTGGAAAAAGCTTCAGAGCCAACACAGAGACATTTGGAGATGCAGAAAGAAAACACCCCCAGGGGAAGCTGTTTGAAACCAAAAGCCAAAGGGCCAGCAGACACCAGCCACATGCCTTCTCAACTGACAAAAATCTTCCAAACCCATTGACCTTTCTTGAGTTAGGTATCTTTCCCTGGATGTCTTACTTTGAACATTTTTATGGTCTTAAAACTGTAAACTTGTAACTTAATAAATTCCCTTTATAAAAGCCAACCCATTTCTGGTATATTGCATTTCCAGGATTAACTAATTAAGCAACATGAAACACATTTTGGGAAATAACTGCCTTACCTCCCAGCCCCCTTCCATATTCTTAATACCCATGGAGTCAAAACTGAGGCAATTTCAAAAAGCAGCACTTTAAATTAATTTGTA
Organism: Myrmecophaga tridactyla; assembly: GCA_004026745.1. Lineage (NCBI taxonomy): Eukaryota > Metazoa > Chordata > Mammalia > Pilosa > Myrmecophagidae > Myrmecophaga > Myrmecophaga tridactyla. The sequence goes on along the minus strand of PVIY010028778.1, from coordinate 3,981 downwards.
TTTTACTCATCCCAAAAGAAGCTACTACATTTAGCAGATATTAAATGCACATTTAACCTGGATCTGTCACCCCTTGCCCTCCACCCACCAAGGATCCATTGCCCAGTGTTTGGGAACTGCTGGTCTACTATGGAAAATATCAACAATACTATAGGATTAAGTTAGAGAATTGAAGCCATCAAAAATGTAGCTGTTGCTTTGTAATCATTGTTTAGCTTAATTTGGTTAGATCTCAAGAGAAAAAATCTCTCTTAGAGACACATGCTTTCATTTTTGTTGGATTACCTTGATGGATGCTAAGCTGATACTCATAAAAATTCCTCTTCAATCAAAGGCAGCCTGGGAATCTTATTTTCTTGAGGCTATTAATAACTAATAGCTAAATTTCCAGACAAAATATGAATGGAGATCACATTTCTGAGGAGGAATTTACTTAGTCCAAATCTGGTCAAGGTGAGCACCAGAATGGTTGCTGGACCATTTCATCTAACATGGCCTTGGGGGCAACTGGCTCAAATAGCTGAAGATCATGGGGACTCTCCATGCATGTGAAATGGTCTGTCCTACAGTAATCAACCACTTCAGGCAGGTGGGAATCCAGTGAGGAAGGTCTGTTCAGGAGAAAATATGTTTTCTCTCTTTTTATTCCTTACTTCAGAGTAATGGAGAACAAGCTGTAGGTGTTGGAAGGACAAGAAGAGAGATATCAAGAATGGAAGGGGCTGAGAGCTGAATCAAAGAAAGTCTAGCAGTGAGGAGGGGGAAGTAGTGAGGAGAGGTGAGGTGTTGTTCATTTATGATGGTCACATGCAGCCCCCTCTCACCTGCCAGAGGCTGTGCATGGGGAATTGTAATTCTGTGAGAAGATGTGATAGTAGAGCTGGTAGGAAAAGGAGGATGTCTGTAGAAAGGGAGGTATGGAAATGGAGATTATGACGGGATGGCATGTTGGCCCAGGATGGAAGGGAACACTTGTGGGCTTCAGAAGCAGAGAAGGTAACCCTGTGTCCACACTGGCCTTCACTGTAGCTATGGGTCACTCCACTGGTAGCCACTGCCATGCCCAATGGAGCCCATCTTATGAAGACTGCCCACCTCAGTCTTTTCTAATTCCCATCCCCCTCCACAGCTCCAGGAGGCTGAGCATCTGATGTTTACAAAGGTAAGATCGTGGAATTCTTCAGCATGCCTTGGAAAAACATTCTGATCCCAGCCTATGGCACGTCCTGAGCTCAGTGCAACAGAGATAAGTTCAGTCCAAATCTGCAAAAACAAGAACAGGCCCAGGAAGGAAACCTGGGCTTTGGGCTTTGGGCAGAGGTGCCAAAGGTATAGGAACTGTCCAAGAGGTGAGATCTTTCTCATTGTATGTTGGTTCATAGGACTACCATTCTGTTCATTGGGAAATCGTGGCCCAGAGAGGGCAATTGACTTTGGTGGGGTCACACTGCTGTTTGGAGGCAGAGCCAGGATTAGAACCTGTGTTTCTTCTCCAGTTTCAGGGCACTCTCCATCCCTCTGTTCTTGCCCTCTATTCTTCAAAGTAGGTCAGAATCTCAAGGGGAGGTTGCTTCTCATCCCCTCTCCAGGGTGGCAGGTGAGGAAAGGTGTGGACATGTAGGATTGTTGCCTTTACTGCACTTTTATTACTTCTACACAATCCAGCATCTGTGCCCTGCTTTCATGCACACAACTTCCTGGTCCATCTCTAGCTGTTCCTCGTGTCTACCTCTTACTTCTGGGACAATCTATGATACTCAATCTTCAGCAAACAGTTAATGATGGTAAGCTGTATTCTCAGACTCCACAAACGACACATACACACATGGGTACACATGCACACAGCTGACACCACAGGGGCACAGCTTCCACCAGTGAAACCACACACACACACATCGACCATCCCCAGAGCCTCTGTTTGGCTGCCTTGCCCATCCGTACTAAGCTCTGCATTCTAGGCTCCCACTTGACCAACAACTACAGTGCCCTCAGGATCCCAGACTACTCCAGCTACAGCATTATGAGAACAGGGGTCAATGGGGATGGAAGAAGGACAAGAATAGAGTCTGATCTGAACAAGAACTCAATGAAAGGAGGATCTCAAGACCAGGGCCACCACCAGCCCACAGAGCATCTTTGTGGGAATTAGGAAAAGGCTGAATGGGTTACAAAAGCATTATGTCTATGTGGACGAATGTGGAAAAGGCTGCCCAGCAGCTCCATGCCGGGGATCAGGGTTCATCTGAGCCAGGGAGGGTGTGGGTCCACAGGCAGCCCCTGGCCGGGCACTGTCTTGCGAGGTGATACCTGCCCAACAGCTTACAGAGGCCCTGTTGGCAACACAACACTGATTGCTTCCCTCTCTTCTTCCCTCCTCTCCAGAACACAGGGCCAAATAACAAAGGGGAGGTTAATTAGTGAAGGAAAAATCCAGTAAAAACAAGAGGGATACCGAGGCAATGATGTAAAAGATGACAACCCAATTTTTTCAAATCATGGGCCATGCTTTCCAATTCTGTTGCAATTTACAGTATTGTAATCTGGTGGTTACTTCAAGGCACCAGTAATAGCACAGCTGGGTTGCACACCATCTCTGAGGAGAAAAAAAAAACCCAGGGCGATTTATTCTCCCTTTCAAACAAGGCTGTTGGAACACTGCTTTGAAAACATCTTGCGGCTCCCCGCAGTCATTAGGTCACCCTTCTTTAACATACTAAGCCATTCGGTGCCTGTGCTTTCTCCTCTTCTACCTGATAGGCAGGCGATCGCCTCTGCTCACAGATCCATCTGTAACCAACTTTGCAGGAAATCTCACTCAGTGATTTAGTGCCTTCTTTCCTTTTAAAACTGGCTCCCCTTCCCGTCCCTCCTATTGCACATGCATCTTTGCCTCTCCTGGCCCGGTGTCCTCTTCTGGGTACATTTCCCAGCAGTCGGCTGACGTGCTCCTCCTGCATTTGGACATGAGTGCTGGGTTTTTTCCTGACCCATGGAGCAGTCAGCCAACAGCTAGCCAGACAGTCTTAGTGAACAGGGCTATGGAAATTCAGCTGACGCGTGGAGCATTTCCAATATAAATTTCCCTTTTCTCACCACAACTTTATAGAATTTTGCAAAGAAGCACATCAGCACTTTTGCAAAGCAGGCTTTATTCTGAAAAGAATCGAGCCTGTCAAAGCCCTAAACTTTTATGTTGTTATTTTTAATGGTTTGATCAATTACCAAGCACATTATGTTCCTGTAACCCTATCCTTTGCCATAAGAAGAGGGTTAGAATACCAGGGGTTTTGAGAAGTCTGTTTGCCACATCAGCCGGAGTTTTATGTAACCCACCTCCTGTTCAGGGATTTGCTTAGTATATTTCCTCCTATGTTGTGTGATCCTGACCTTTTAATTTTATCCGCATTGCTGGGTTTTCAGTATAGTGGAGTACATTTAAATTCTGATTATCCAAGCCAAAATTTTCATAAAAACATCTTTCTACCCTCTGTTAATTTTTCAATGATGCTCCTGCAGAGAGAACTGGCTTGCTTAGGCTGATTTTACTCATATGGATAGTTCTGAACTGAGAAAATGTTATTAACTAAATGACAACCCTAGATAAAAGTATAGACGTTTTAGCAAATTCCAAAAACAATTTATAGGCTTTTATTCTTATTATGTCCTCTTTTGAAAACGAGGCTTTCAAAAATGAGTTTTTCAGTTTCATAGCTTTCCTGTACTCTTCAAACTAAAAACCTGAAGCTCTCAAGTGGGCAAGTCCTTTTCATTAGCTTGATCTTAACATTTTTTTTTAAACTTTTTATTAATTAAAAAACTTAACAAAAGAACATTAATATATCATTCCATTCTACATATACAATCAGTAATTCTTAATATTATCATATAGTTGCATATTCATCATTTTTTAGAACATTTGCATCGATTTAGAGAAAGAAATAAAGAGACATCAGAAAAAGAAATAAAACAATAATAGAGAAA
>PVIY010028777.1:0-32758 GCA_004026745.1 Myrmecophaga tridactyla | reverse complement strand
GGGATCCCCAGAAAGCCCAGGCTGCCAAGATGCTGGGGGCTCCTGGGGCAGCCCTTCTGGAGGGACACGGGTTCTGAGATGCAGCAGCAGCCAGGGCTGACAGCTATATGGACTGCCTGGGTGCCAAGCACCGTGTCAACCTGTCGTCTCACAACCTCCTGCTGCCTTCCATTTACAGATGGGCAACTGAGGCAGAGAGCTGAGGGCACTTGTCCGAGCGCACCCAGAGAAGGATGGGTCTGACTTAGCTACCATGCTCAAGGGTTTGGGGCCCAGCCAAGGCCCTACTCTGGGTGCCTTCTTGCCCCAGGGGCTCTGGCATGGTGGCCCAGCTGCAGGGGACCCACCTCTCCCACCACCTCCCATAGGATCATTCAACTCTAAAAGCCAGAAAAGCCCAAGCCCTTTTCACCCTGGGCTGGGGATCTCCTGGGTGCCCGGCCCAGTGTAGCCCAAGGCTGCCTCTTTTGGGAAGCCCTCTCTGACCACTGGGTCCCAAAGCTGAGGCTCCCGTGAGGCTCCATGCCCACCTCTATGGACCTCTGTCTCTTCTTCCGCCACAGGGGACGATGTCCCTGACTCAGAGTTGTCCTTCAGACTAAATGAGAAAACAATTGCAAAGCTTCTGCTATGTCTCCAGTTGGCAGAAAGGGTTCAACACTCAATGTTTAATAATCATTCTGCACTGGATGATTGAATGGGTGGGTGGGTGAATGGATGGATGGGTGAATGGATGGATGGATGGATGGATGGATGGTTGGATGGATGGATGGATGGATAGATGGATGGATGGATGGATGGATGGATGGATGGATGGATGGATGGATGGTTGGGTGAGTGGATGGATGGTTGGGTGAGTGGATGGATGGCTTATAAGCAGATAGACTGCTGGATGAATGAATAGGTAGGTGGGTAGATGAATGGATGGCTCGATGGTTGGATGGGTGGATGAGTGGTGAGGAATAGATGGATGGATGGATCAATGGATGGATGGGTGAAAGATAGAAGGATGACTGGATTGATGGATGGATGGAAAGATGGACCTTTGAACAGATGGATAGGTAGATAAATGAATGGTCGATGCATCAATGGGCAGGGAATGGGTGTTTGGATGGCTGGAATGAAGGATAGAGGAACGTTGAATGGAGAGATGGATTGGAGTTTGGGTGGGCGTGTGGCTGGGTGGCTCCCCTTCTACTCTCCCTAAGCCGAAAGGCTCAGCTCTGTGATGCTAGTGGTGTCTGGGTGCCTGGGTCACCTCTTGGAGCCAAGGTCCCCTGTGGCCAGGGGAAGACATACATACAGGGAAGGGCCTTGACAGGCCAAGACACAATGGCTCCTCTTTTCTCTTCCCTGATTGTCACCAGCCACGTCACAACTACTGACTGACAGGATAGTCTCACCCTTTCCCCACCACACCCCTATCTCCCTTCTCCTCTCGCTGAGTTGGGACACCTCCTGGGGAACCAACAGCCCTTTCCCACCCACTAAAGACACCAGGGGGAGAGCCCTGATCTGGAGGCAGGAGGCCTAGGGACAGCCCCGCTCTGCCACTGAGCTGCCACGTGACTCCGGACGTGGCACAGCCCATCTATGGGCGTGAGCTTCCCCAGTGATGCTGGTGGGCAATTGATTGGAGGGAAAGCAGGAGGTAGGTAAAGGCGGAGTTTGTCTGCCGCAGCTGGGGCCATGGGGGATCCTGGGGCCCCTCCCCACCATCCTGGCACAACCCTGGTGCTTGCCGGATACCACCGGCTGGGACCACATCCAGAGACTCATCAGCTCAAGCAGGCAGGCCGTGGAAGCCATGTCACCGCGGCCAGAAAATGAGAGGCAGCTGGACAAAGAGATGTTTGGCTTGTCCGGACTCCAAATCTCACCTGGCCAATGGCGTCCCCGCGCTCAGCCGAGCCCTACCCCGCCCCATCTGCCTCTGCCATGTCTATCCTACCGGTCTGGAAGCCGGCCTGGGGATTTGTACAGAGCAGGAGTCTGGGTGAGCCTGGGCCTGGTGGGGAGGGAAACTGAGGCAGAGGCAGAGCAGGTAATGGAAGGCATGACATGCTAGCATTGTCTCAGGGCGAAGGGAGGGCAAGGGCAGCCCATGTTCAGCCTGGGGATGGGAGGAGAGGAGGCGGCAGGGGGGAGCAGGAGAGCCCAGGGAGATCCCGCGTTCCCTTCTCCACCCCCTTCTCCACCCCGCGTGGCTGCCTGAATCTGACCTGTCCTCTGGGGATGGAGGGCGGGAGGAGCGGGGGCTCGCTGTTCCCAGCACACCCCGCCTGGGCCGCCTGTCCCCCACCGATGAGCCATCAATCCTCTCCCCTGGGGGGTAGAGCATCCGCCCGGCCCTTGTCAATCTAGGGGAACATCCGACGCTGGCACCGGAGCGTTCCCACGCCAGGACGGCCGCCAGGGAGGGGCCGGCAGCGGGGCCTGACGTCCAGGGTGCTGTCCCTCTCTGCCACTGAGCAAACCCAGGGGGACCAGGGACCCCCTATCCCCGAGTCACACAGCCCCCAGGGGCTGCTTCCCAGCGGCCTCCTCACTGCTCCCCAACTTCCTGGGCAGTGTGGGGAGGGGGTGCCCGGCCTCCCTAAGGCAGCGAGAGCCAGGACCCCTCCTCCAGCAGCTCTGGAGGGGGCGGGGGCAGGAGTCCAGCCAGGTGAGGCCCCTATGCACCCTAACACCCCTGTACTCTGTGCCTTCTGTGGCCAGGGCACAGGGTCCCCCCAAACCAACAGCACCCCCTTGTCCTGACAGGGCCTGAAATCCATCACTTCCCCGGGGCTGTTTGAGAGGCCCCGGTTTTCAGAGTCAGTCTTGCCTGGCTGAGAAATGGAAAATACAGACATTTTAGAGCTGAGGAAGCTGGGGCTCAGAGAGGTCAAGTGACTTGCCCAAAGTCACAGAGCAGGGAAGTGGATTCAAACCCAGAACTGGGCCTTGCACACAGTCGGTGCCCAGTGAATGGATAGATGGAGACCAGGAATCCGTGCTCTTCGCGCCGCCACCTCGATCAGGCTGGCAGAGGGTGGGGTCTCAGCACCTGCTCAGCACCTCTGGGCATGGGGCATTCCCTGCCCCTCAGGCCTGGCCCTCCCCGGACACGTGGCCACGGGGCTCCCCCCGCTGCACTCTGCCCCACGTGCTCCCGGGTCCTGCCCCCCCACAGAAGAGCCCATCCCTTCCTCCCACACAGACTTTGGGGCTCCCAGACATGCTTCAAGCAAATTCCCCCAAGGGCCTGCTCCTTTCCCAGTCCCCAGATTCTCCTTGGAAGGCGCCCTGGCCACACACTGAGCCCTCCAACCCTTCCCCCAAGCCGTCCCTAGGACACGCAGCTCCTCACCGGCCCCGCCCCCACCCCAAGGTCATTCCCGGCTGAGAAGCCAACCCGGGAAGCCCCCTCTGTGCTGAGGCCCCTGGATTCCACGGCCTCCTTGGCACCCTCCGGTGGGCCCTCCCCAGCCTCCCCAGGGAAACCCCTCAGTTCTGCAAGACCCGACTCATTCTAACCGTGGGGGGCCTGAGCTTGTGACTGGGACGGAGACCCCCAGGGCGGTAGCCTCCTTTCTCACGGTGCTCCAGGACCCCCTGCTCTCATGCACTCTAGGATGGGAGACCCTTCCCTCATAGGGCCTCAGGATGGAGCCCCGATTTTCGAGGTACTGAACCTGGGATGACTGTCCCCCAGTTTCACTGCGGCCCGTCTCTCACGGCATCCCAGGCTGGGGTGCCCCACTCTCACAGCCCAGTTCTTTCCTTTCCAGCCATCCAGGCAGGGACCTTTGCAGAAAGAGCTTCCACGCCAGGAAGCAGGGGTCCCCCACCTGCCCCCCACGGGCCCTGTGCACCCAGCCTGGAGGATTCTGGGGCGTCCCTGCCTTCGGAGAGCTCGCAGGCACTGGTGGGGCAGGAGCGCTGGCCCAGGTTGAGACAGGAGCCAGCTGCGTGGTGGCAGGGGGTGAACGGGCAAGCCCTGGGGCCCAGGCCAAGACCATCCTTTTCCAAAGCCTGTTCTCATTCCACTCGATCGAAGACGTCTGAGAACCTCAGGGCCAGGCAAAGCCTTCCCTGAGGACATGTCCGCACCTTCGCTCGGCCTCTCCAAGAGCTGCCGACGTGGGGGTCTCTCAAACCATTGGACCTCAGGAGTCCTTTTCCTTTTGCGGGACCAGTGTTCCCTGGAACCCTCTTTGAGAACTATCACCCGAGGTGCTGCCAAAGCCCTGAAATCCTGGGTTCCCATGCTCTGGCTCAGTGACCCGTGGGAGGTGACAACTTTCTCTGCCTGGGGCTGCCTCTGCTCTGAAGCATTAGGAACCGTCTAAGGGGACAGGTGTCCAACGAGACGCCACCATTGGGGGGGGTAGGGAGGCAAGGGTCAGCGGTCCCCACCAGGGCTCCCATTTACAGTCTGGGACAAAAAGCTTCAGGGAGTACCTGGAAGGCCTCTCCAGGCAGGCAGCTTTGTCCCCCGGGGAGAGGATAAAAGGGACTGCGGTCGCCCCTGCCGTTCCATGCTACACCCTCCCCACCCCCTTGCCTCCCGTGACACCCCCACCGGCCTTCTGCTGGCAGGACCCCAGCATCTGGGGGGTCAGGCAGCCCTAGGGGTGGGCAAAGAGCCCCAGTTAAGGAGCCCCACGCGGCCTCGGAAGGGGCCACCCCGGCCTGGGGGTGCAGCAGACACCCCAGCAGGCACCCCTCGGTCCCTGCCCCAGCCACCCTGGCCTGGCCCCACAGCCGCTGTCCCGGGGTCTCCATCCAAGCTGCCTCCTGACCCTGAATAGCCCTTCCCAGCTCCCCAGCGGGCCTTTGATCCGGCTGGGATCCTTTTCTATTGATTCAGCATCTAATCTGGCTTCCCATCTGATCTGGAAGGGCCCTCCACGCCTCTTTCCGGCTGGTGTTTTCCTAATCCTTGGGGCTCTGCTTACTTATCGCTCCCTCCTGAGCGCGGGCCAGCTCCTTCTCTTCCCCCTTGACATTCCTGCTGCGTCTTCCTTCCTTTCTCCCTCCCCTCCCAGCCGTGGCCTGGCCTCCAGAGGCCCAGAACTTGGCAACCGTAAGTCTGAAGTGCATTTTCAGCATGCATCGTTCATTCTTGCCTTCATTCATTCCTGCACTCAACCCACGTGCATTGAGTGCTTCTCTGGGCCAGGTCCAGGGCCCCTGCCGCATCGGCCACCCCTTCCAGGTAAAGGGGTTAGCCCCCCAGTTTTGTGGGGGCATCACAAAGCCCTTTGCCCACCACCCTGGAGATGGGTGTGGTGACGGCCACTCTGCATTTGAGCACATTGAGGCTGGAGTTGTCCTAAGTCATCGGGTCACCCAGCTGTGAGTGCCCGAGCGGGAATTCCTATGGCTGACTGCCATCAGGGACCCTCGGGTTTGGTTGCCCAGTGCCCACGTTGATGGCCACGGGCAGCCTTGAGTTCTGGGGAAACCACGCTTTAGGGAATGGGGTCCAGCCTCTGATTTTGTCTGACTTGAAAAGTTCTATGGCCCCGCCCTGCCCAGAACCATCTGTCACCCACTGCAGGTCCAGACCCCACACCAAACAGAGGCCAAAACCTGCTCTTACCTCATCCATCCCTAACTGAGCTTCCCAGGCATTGGCTTTAATGTCTGCTCTTAATTGGCAGGTGCCTGCTGAGCTGGCACACCACCCGTCCCTGCCCAGCAGAGAGGCCTGTGGCCCTCACAAGGAGTGAGATGGAGGGGACACGCGGGCTCTCGGGTCAGCCCCTGGCACTGGGCAGCAGCTCTGCTGGGCATGACCAGCTGCCTAATCCATGAGGCCCGGTGCAAAGTGGAAATGTAGGGCCTCTTATTTGAAAATTGCTAGATTTCCTGAAGGTGACTGCGAAGCCCGGAACAAGCGTGGGGCCTTAGGCTCCAGGATAAAGTCTGTTGCTTGTTCAGGCTGTGTGCTGGTCTCTGGCCCTCCTTCCCAGCCCCCGCTGGCTCCTCGCCCCTGTTTCCCCACCCTTGGGCTCCTGCCCACCCTGGTGTTTCAGCTGAAAATGTCCTCCCTGACACACTGGCAAGATTAGCCCGTTCTTCTGTCCCCAGCTTGAGCGTCACCCCCTGTCTTAGCTCCCTACTCTCCTCTGTCCTTCCCGCAGTGACCTCCGATGTGTGCATGTGTGATCATTTATTTGCCTGCTGAACCCACCAGCTTGGAGCATGGAGGGCACAAGGTCCATCTCCCCTAGGAAGGCCCACCCGCCTGGCCCCCATGCCCTCCTACCCCCTGAGCCCCGGCTGCAAGCTCCAGGAGAGGGTCGCCAAGGTGTCAGGGCCAGGCCCGGTATGCAGGAGGCGCTCAGGCAGTGGGAGGTCCTGAGCCTGTGCTGGGCTCTTTCCCCAACCCCCATCTGGACGTGTGGGGGGCAGGGGGTGCAGATGAGGACTTGCTGTGGTGTTGGGAGCCCCCTATGCTGCTCCAGAGGCCAGGAAAAGTTAAGAATCTGTCGAGACAGACCCCTCACCAAAGAAGACATGCAGATGGCAAACAAACACCTGAAGAGATGCTCAGTGTCGGGTGTCATTCGGGGACTCCAGGTGAGAACGGCGAGCCACCACCGCACCCCTGCAGAAGGGCTGGCAGGCAAAGGGCCAGTGGCACCCATTCCCGGCCAGGGTGTGGAGACACGGGACTCCCATTCTTGGCCGGTGGGAATGCAAGATGGTCCAGCCACTTTGGAAGACCGTCCGGCACTTTTGGATAGGACTAAACACAGGCAATGGCATTCCTAGATACTTACCCCAAGGAGTCGAACACTTAGATGCACGTAAAAACCTGCACACGGATGCGGCCAGTAGCTTCGTTCGTAATCACCCAGCATCGGAAGCTAACAGGATGGCCTTCAATAGGCGAGGGACAAAAACAAACTGGTCCAGCCACACAATGGAGTTTTACTCAGTGATTGAAAGAAACGAGCTCTCGAGCCAAAGAAAGGGGTGGAGGAAACTTAAATGCACACTAAGCGAAAGAACTGGTTCGAGAGGGTCCACGCTGTATGATTCCAACTATATGACATTCCAGAAAAGGCAAAACTATGAGGCAATTAAAAGATCAGTGATTGCCAGGGCTTCAGGGCAGCAGGGGAAGCTGTTCTGTAGGATGCTTTACTGGTGGGCTTATGATTTCGTGCACTTGTCATAAACCCACAGTAACCCCATGGCACTAAAAAGGGGCCTTGGTTCATGAGAATGTATTAGTGTGGGTTTGACAATTGTGACAAATGCACCACTCAAATGCCAGATGTCTACATCGGGGGTACCTAAATGTGTGTGGGGGTAGGTGGGGTACAGGGCAATATAGGGGAACTCTGTCCTTTCTGCAAAATTTTCCCATAAGCTTAAAACTGAGCTAAGAAAAAGTCTATTAAAATAAAAAGTTAAATAGGATGGATGAAGTTGTACGGATGTGTCCAGCCTAGAGGGCTGGTTGGGGCCTGAGACCAGCTGTGCGAGGGAAAGGATGCGGCAGGTGAGAGTGATGCCCGTAGATGGGAAGGGGCAGGAAAGCCAAGCCTCGCACTGCCGCCTTCACACTGCCTCCATGGGGACATCCAGAAGGCCCCGATGTGCCCAAACCATGCAGGTCAAACCTAGTGCTGGGCCACCAGTCCTGGAAGAGTCCCAGCGGTGGAGGGGCACACTCACCCCTGGACCGAGTGATGCTGCTTCCAGAACCTCCGTCTGCATGGTACCTTGTCCACCCTTGGCTCTGGGCCTTGGAACTGTGTGGTCAGTGAGGGGGGAGCCAAGAGACAGCCTCAGACACTGTGAGGTCAGGCTTGGGCAGCACGGACCTTCGGCCTTCTAGCCCCCTCCTGTCCTCTATGTAGGGGACCTTCCCATCTCCCTCCTTCTCTGCTGTGTTTTTCTGACCCATTCAACAGTCCTGGCGACTCGAGCCTCTTTGCCCTGTCTGTGTACCTTTCACTTCCAGAACCTTCGGGAGAGCTGACCTGGGGCTGGACCTAGAGGCCACGTGGAGTTGAGGTCTTGCCCCCCTGGCAGGGTCTCTCTGGCTGGTAGGTGTCTGCAGGGAAGGCTTGTCTGCTTGTGGCCAGGGTAAGGGGGACACTGCCCCTGTTCTGCCCACCTGTCACAGAACCAGAGACACACCAGGACTTGCAAATGCTTGAGCTGTTCTTAACAGAAGGAGGCTCTTTGTATGGAGTTCGAGGGCCCGTGATGGGGGCAGAATTTGGGTGTGGTATTTCGGTCCATCAGTAAGTACCTCCCATGTACCTCCGCTGTGCCAGGCATGGGGTGCTTGGGACTCAGTTGCCTTTGGATGCTTCTGGATGCTTCTGCATGCTTCTGGTGTCTTAAAAACAGCACAGCTCCAGGGTTGGAGGGAATAGACCTTTATGCCGGTTTGAAGCTATTCTGTACCTCCAGAAAAACCATGTCCATTAATCTCATTCAGTATTGCTGGGTGGGACCTTTTCGATTGTTTCCATGGAGATGTGACCCACCTAATTGCAGGTGGTAATTTTTGATGAGATGGTTTCCATGGAGATGCATCACCACCCATTCAAGGTGGGGTGGCTTACTGGAGCCCTTTAAGAGGGAACCATTTAGGAAAAAGCTTTAGAGCCACCAGAACCAACAGAGCCAACAGAACAGACAGATCTCCAGGGAAGCTGTTGAAGATTCTCCTGGAGAGAAAGCTAGCAGATGTTGCCATGTGCTTTTCCAGCAGAGAGAAAAACTCTGAACATCATCAGCCTTCTTGAACAGAGGTATCTTTACCTGGATGCCTTAATTTGGACATTTTCATAGCCTTGCCATAATTTGGACATTTTCATGGCCTTAGAACTGTAAACTTGCAACTTAATAAATTCCCCTTTTTAACAACTGTTCCATTTCAGGTACATTGCATTCTAGCAACTTTCAAACTAGGACACCCCCCTCTCTACATCATTGTTGTCCTGTCCAGGAGAGGAAGGGAGGCCTCCGTCCCAGGGTTGGTGTCTCTTCAAGGCACAGCCATGAACAGCCCCACTGAAGTTCTCGGGCCCCAAGATGTCACAGAAGTAGCGAACAGAGCCACCTCCTCTGCAAGTGTTTTAGTCCTGTGAGGTTGGGGGCCTAGAGCACCAGTGAGCTCCCTTGCAGGCATATTCTGGAGTCACACAAACTGTCAGTGTCAAGCAGCCTGCAAGCAATGGGAGAGCTAGCTTAGGGACATGGCAGGGAGCCCACAGGCCGCAGGACTGAGGGGACTTCTCCTGGGAAGTGATTTGAACTGAGACTCAGAGGATTAGCAGAGCAGGATGAGAGAGAAGATGCAAGGGTGACGGTCTGTGGCATTTACGGGAAAGCTGAGTAGATGCTTGCAGATCCAGTGCCATAAGGGAGGGAGGGGTACGAGAGCTGCAGAGGCCCAGGGAGGCCAGAGCTTAGAAAGTTGACTTAGAAAGCAGCCCACCTAGACCCTTCATGGTGGGATATCGGGGCATAAAATTCCAGAGGAGGGCAGCAACCTGCTGGAGGTCATACAACTGCCCAGGGAGAGAGCAAGGGCTCAGTTGGGTCATGAGAGTATGTAGGGCTGGGCCTCGCTGGCACCTCCTGCCCTCAATTTCAGCCACATAGCAAGTTTCTCCTGTCACCTTGGAACCCAAATGGGCAATCTGGGTCTAGAGAGTGATACAATTGGGGTCATATTGGCTACCTTGAGATGCGGCCCAGAGCAGGAAAATTGTGATGTTTTTCAGAACACATAATGGGCACTGCTCCTCCATGTTGGCTCTGTGCATGGAACTGCTGCCACTTTCCCAGCAGACTCTGAGCTAGACAAGCATGTGTTGTCTGAGTATTTGTGGAATGGATAGAGGAGTGGATGGATGGATGGATGGATGGATGGATGGATGGATGGATGGATAGATCGATGGATGGATGGATGAGTGGGTGGTTGGATGAATGGATGGGTTTTGGATGGGTGGATGGGTGGATGGGTGTACGAGTAGGTAATTGGATGGATGGATGGGTGGGTGGATAGAAGGATGGGTGGGTAGATGGGTGGATGGATAATGGAAGAATGAATGGATGGAAAGAAGACAGATGGGTGGATGGGTGGGTAGATGGATGATTGGGTGGTTGGATATTGGGAGGATGAGTGGATGGGTAGAAGAATGGATGGATGGTTAGATGGGTGGATGGAGGGATGGACAGAGGGAGGAATAGGTGAGCAGATGGGGAGATGATGGCTAAATGTACAAGTGGATGCAAGAAAGCGGGAGCTCAATTATCAAACTGGACTTCCTCATCAGTACAAATGAACTGTGGAGGGAACATGGCCCTAGAACCCACTATTACTGAAGTTTTAATTGTTCCAGGGAGTTGGGGTAGATGGTTGGGGAAGGCGGGAGGGAGATTACTCTTAACCACACTTTTGGGGAGCTGGGATCTAAGGGGGCCACGGCCAAGCAGGTGAGACCTGATAGATCATGGAAATTCAGTAAGGAACAGGTGATATGCCTGCAGGGTGGTAGCGGGGGGTGGTGGTGGTGTGTGCAGATGCTGGTCGAGAAGGCGGTCTTGTCTGAAGATGCCCCACTCTGCCTTAGGTCACCATATTCTAGAAAGGCAGGCTGTGGCTGGGCTGTTCTTTTTTTTAATGGCAGTTTTATTGAGATATAATTCACATACCATGCAATTCACTTATTTAATATGTACAATTCAATGGTTTTTAGTATATTCGCAGAGCTGTGCAACCATCTCCAAAATCGTTTTTAGAGCATTTCAATCATTCCAAAAGAAACTCTATCCCCATTAAGCATCATTCCTCATTTCCCCCAAAGCCCCCAGGCCTAGGTAACCACAAATCTAATTCCTGGCTCTGTAGATGTGCCTATTCTGGACATTTAATATAATGGAATCATAAAATATGTGCCCCTTTCACTAAGCCTTGTGTTTTCAAGTTTCATCCATGTTATAGCATGGGTCAGTGCTTCATTCCTTTTGACTGTCAAATAAAATTCCATTGTATGCACATATCACATTTCATTTCTCAATCCACCAAGTGATGAAATTGGGTTGTCTCCACTTTTTGGCTGTGATGACAATGCTGTTGTGAACATCCATGTACAGATTTCCACATGGATATATCTTTCCATTTTTCTTGGATAGATGCCTAGGAGTGGGGTTGCTGAGTCACCTGATGACTCCATGTTTAACCTTTTGAGAAACTGCTCACCTGTTTTCCAGACTGTCTGCCCCATCTCACATCCCCACTAGCAGTGTACGCGTGTTCTGATTTCTCTACAGCCTTGCCAACACTTGTTATTGTCTGTTGTTGATAGTGAAGGGAGGGAGATACCTTCCAGTCCCACCTCTGGCCAGGTAAGGAGGACTTCAAGAGACCCTCTCAGGGGAATGCATGTGTCCTCTGGGTTTTGGAGGACCAGGTGCTGAGACACAACTACAGATGCCTGCAGGGGTGGGGCTGCCTGGAGCTGCCTGAAAACAGAGCAAGGAGTTAAGCCTTTCTCAGGACTGGATGGGAAGCGGCAAGTGTTTCCTAGGAGCTGTGATGGAGACCCATGGAAGGAAGCCATGAAAGGACCCTGTCCGAGAGGGGTGACTATCAGGTGAGCACATGGCCAGGAGCCCCGGGATGCCCTCCTTGGAGAGAAGCCGAGGTGGTTAGCTGGAGGGGGCTTTGCAGACATTAGCAATCCATGTAGGGTGCTGTTCCCCAAGAGGAAAGGCCCCGAAATCTGATGTCCAAATCACAAGCCACATAAATCCTTGCCCCTCTCCTATCAGTCAGCTTCCTGCCAAGCTCAGGGGAAGGAAAGTAGGAGAATCGACAGACCCAGGCAGGCTCCAGGAACCAGAGAGCAGGGAAGGGGCTGTAAACCGGATAAGAGAGAGAGGAAGGTCTGGACGTTTTTTATATCTGAGAGTGAGGCTGTTCATAAATGAAAGTGGCCCTAGGAAAGCTACAGATCTTTCCCAGGGACCGCGTGGGGCAGGAAGAGGGAAAAGAAGAGAAAGGAAAAGCAATGGCAGTTTCCCGGCCAGAGGGATCCTTCCTCCAGCAGGAAGAAATGCTGCAGAGGCGGGAGGCTCTAAAGGAAGGTGACACAGACACTGGCAGGACGTGGATCTGTGTGTCTCCAGCTGCAGGCGGCAGGAACAGCCCAAAGGCCTCACCATCCTCCCAGTTCCGGGTGCTTTCTCATCTAGTCCTGCCGCTGAGTCAGAGGAAGAGGGCTGGAGGGAGGGTGGGTGGGTGTGGTCCCTGTGTTTACAAGCGGAGACCAGGGAGCTCCCTCCTCCTTGGCAGAGGGTGCAGGAGACACTGGCGCTGGGGAAGAGGAGGCAAGTCCACATGCATAAATGGCAAAAGGCAGACACGGTCCTCCATACCTTTCAAACTCCAGCATTTCACTCTTTTCAAAGCTGTTGGAGTCTGGCCCTTTAAAGCTTAAAGGGCCCCAGGAATTTTAAACCTACCAGTTGCTGCAAAAAGGTGGTATGATGGGGGGCTCAGAGAAGGAACCGTTCCTTCTTGCTACCATCAAATTGCAAATTCCAGATGAATCCTGACATCCTTAGTCTGAAACGACAGCAAGTTTGAGCTAGGAGGGTCTAAGAGAACATCTCCCTAGAGTCATGCCTTGCTCCCCTTGGGTGCTCAATGGCCTGGGTGCAGGAATGATAAATAATGATTGGAAATCTCCGTGCACTGGACTTGGCAACCCAGTGCGGCCAACGACCCACAGAGCACAAATGCTGACCCGATGCTCCCATCTTGATGCCCGGTCCTGCCGCATTCCAGTTCCCCAAGCTTTGTGCACTAGCTGTAAAATACCTGGAAACAAATTTCGTACGAAAAACATAAGATCTCTGTACTGTGTTGAATAGTGCCCCCTACCAAAAAAAAAATCATGCCCACCTGGAACCTTATTCGGACATAGGGACCTTGTAGATGTCATCAAGTTAAGGTGAAGTCATACTAGATTGGAGGAGGGGGCTAAATCCAATATGACTGGTGTCCGAATAAGAAGAGGGAAATTTCATTTGGACATGGAGACACAGATGTGTGGAGAAGATGGAGTCAGAGATTGGACACTGCATCGACAAGCCAAGGAAGGGGTTTCCCCTAAGGGTTTTGGAGGATGTGCGGCCCTGCTGACAACTTCAGCTTGGACTTCTGGCCTCCAGAGTGTGAAATAATATGCTTCTATTGTTCTAAGCCCCCCAGTTGTGACGCTTTGTTACCGCAGCCCCCTATGGCAATCTCTATGAAGAAAATGATGAGACGCCACTAAAGATCATAAATCACTTCCTGACTAAACGAATGCCCTCTGAGAAGATTTCAAATCACAATTTGGCCAAATCTTCCATCAGAATTCCAACAAGGTTCTGGGTTTTGGTATGTATTGTTTCTTTAAATGTTGGACCAAATTTCCATTTTTTTAAAGAAGCTGGGCCCGATAAATACAACAGTCAGGTGGAAAAACCCATCTGCCCAAATCGCCAAGACGGCTTTGAAAAGGGCAACTGGGGAACAGAACTAGACTAACCAGATATTAAAACTCCCTCTGAAGCTACGGCAATGAAACAGTATGTGCCTGGCACAGGAACAAACAGAAGGGTGGAACAAACTAGAGAATTCAGAAGCTGCTCCAAGAATGTATAGCAACTTAAAATAGACAAAGAGCAGATTCTTTGTTAAAAATAGTAGAGACCATCGGACACCCAAGTGGAAGGAGTTAAACTTAAATCCCTACCTCACACCATATGCAACGTTGATCCCATATGAATTAAAAGAGTTTTTAAAAACGATGAACATATGGAAGATACTAATCAAAACATTCTTATAACCTTGCAGCAATGAAGACTTCCTAAGCAAGAGAAGAAAGCTGGGAGCCATTGAGAAAAAGTACCAATAGAAGGGACCAGGTGAGACACACAAAATGTCTTACAGGATTGTGCTTTGGGAGAGTCCCTTTGGTGGCCAGGGAGGTAACAGATTGGGGGACATTGCCAGCCCAAAGGTGAGGAGGGATCTGGGGGTAGAAAGTGGCCTTGGGTCCCGCTGAGAGGTGGTGAGGCGAGTGGGGTAGAAATGCAATTCAACAGGGGTTGTTTGGGCTGAGTGGGCTGTGGGTGGGATAAAGGCGAAAGAAACAAGTTTTGTTCATGGGGGCATGTAACTTAGCCTTTTCCCCACCCAACCTTTGATCTCCATACCCCTCACTCCTTCCCCAGCAGCAATTCTCGGGGTGTTAGGTGGGGCTGGAGGGATCAGGTGATGGAGAGGTGGTCAAGACCAGAGTTGGGGGTGGGATGGAGGGAGGTGATTAGAGACACTCTGTCCTGCCTCCGTGAAATTCTAGTTCCCAGGCTAAAGGGGGCATGGGGGAGAACTGGAGGGCGAGGGGCTCAGGGAATGGGGGGGCCCTCGGACAAGAGACTCCCTCCCCCACCCCCCTCCCCCTCCCCAGAGCATCCTTCCTCCCCAGTAGTTCCCACACTGTGGCAGTGCACCAGACTCACTGGGTGTGGGGGGGGGGGGGCTTGTTAAAACACAGATCACCTGAGCCCACCCCCAGAGTGGCTGCTGCAGAATTGTGTTTTCTGTTCTGTTCCCCTCTCTTTCCATATCAATTGTAGAATCAGTTTCTCAGTCTCACAACAGAGCTTGCAGGGAATTTGATTGGGACTTTGTTGAATCTACAACAAAGATTTGTACCATGATAATATCGATTCTTCAAATCCATCTTAGCTTCCCTAGAAGTCCATCTCGAGTCTGGGGGAGAGAATTTGTCCTGCGTCCCTCCTGCCTTCTGGCGGGAGCCTGTCTCCAGGACCGCTCCCATTGTCCTTCTGTCTGTCTGTGTCCAAAGTTCCTTTTCTTATAAGGACACCTGTCCGATTGGATCAGGGTCCACCCTAATCCAGGAGGGCCTCATTTTAACTTGCCTAATTCCATCTGTAACAACCCTATTTTCAAATAAAGTCATATTGTAAGGTATTGGGGATAATGATGCAACTTAGCTTTTGGGGTGGCACTGTTAAACCCATAACACAATCCATGAGCACACATCTCTCCGTTTCTGACCTAGGCGCTCCAGTGGAGCCAAGGCTGCATTTCTTACCAGTTCCCGGGCAGGTGAGACTGGCGCCCCTTCCCTGGGACCTCACCCCATTGGGAGAGCAACTGCGCCCACCCGCTCTGCCAGGTTTGGAGCTACAGGAAACACGGGGAGCCTTCTGGGCTGAGCCCCAGATATCAGAGGGAGTTTTTGTTTCCATGCAAATCACAGAGGGCCAGGTCTGCAGGGATTTGCATGTTAACAGCTGATTTTAAAGATTTTAATCTCCAACAGATAAACCCCCAGTGCTGGGAATTCACAGGTGTGGAGGGTTGGAGATATTAACCCCTACAGGGACAGGGCTTTTTCTCTGGCAGCATCAGATTTCTCTATTTGCTCCCAATAAACAGCCTCTGGAAATCACCTCCAGGTCTGAAGATAAAGCTCTGCCCTCCCGCAGCCCATCAGTGGTGCCTCTGGCTGCCCCCAAGCGCCAACCTACGCCTTGAGTAAAGGACTGAGCTCCCTGGAGGATCGGCTCCCCACAAAAGGAGTCCACACAGCCCTCCCTTTCCTGCAGCCCCTTCAAGTGACCAGGGAGGTTGGTCCAGGCTCTGGGCTGGGGACGCAGAGACCACCGCTCCCTGCATTTTCAGTGGGGCCTTTAGCAGTGCATGAGAGGCCCAGAGCTGGTGCGTGGACTCCAGCCACGGCAGACCCTGTTGCCCTCAGACCTCAGAAACAAGCAGAGGAGATGGTCCTGGGGGTCTGCTCCCCAAGCTCACGCCTCTGCCGGTACTGGGGCTCCAAGGTCCCGAGCCCAGCAGGACGTCTCAGCCCAACTGCAGTCTGGGACCCTGACCTCAACCCTGGAGGAATCTGGGGGTCAAGGCAATCCTGGAGTGGGTGGGCACAGGACCCCATCACCTGAGCTGCCAAGGGCCTCACCTAAGCCCTGCACTCCTTGGAGAAGAACCAAACACCACCCTTTGAGAGGCCTCCATACACCCACACCAGGGAGAGAGAGGATGGCAGTGCCAGGCTGCGGTGCGGGCTAGGGGAGATGGCGCCATCACCTGGCACCCAGCAGTGACTGGTGCAGAGGGGGCACTCGGGGAGTATCCCGGGGTGCTCAGCTTAGCGGGGAGGCCACACCAGCCCCCTGCAGCTCCAGTATGGCCCTGAGTGTGCTCCCCGATCTGAGTGGGCATGGGCTGCTCGGGTCAGGGAGGAGGAGTTGGGCTCCGAATCTTACTTCCTGAGCACGCTATGCCTTCTGCCTTGTATCCCTAGCCCTCACCCTCCCAGGCCTAGAGTCACCTACCTCTACCCCAGCAGACTCCCCGCTCTGCATGGACACCTCCAGGAGCCCCACTGGGGTGCAGCTGTGTGTCTACGGAGGGTATGTGGGGGTCACTGAGCACCCCAGACCCTTGCATCACCTTGGGAGAAGGGAGAGGGGCTTGGACGGCAGGTGAAGCCTCGGGGAGCTGGGGGACCCAGGATCTCTGCTCCCACAGCATTCCCTGTAGGGGTCCCCAGGGCCCAGCTCAGCCCAGGGTGCAGCCGCAAGGCCGGAATCCCCTGTGAAAGGACACCTGTGGGTGGGAACCCCTGGGGCACAGACCACAGTCCTGTTTCAGGATCCCATCCCCACCCCCGACCCTTTGGGTCCTCTGTCTGGACAGGATATGGCCACGCTATGGGCCCAGGGAGAGCAGCGTGGTGAGGAGACCTGCAAAGCAGAAAGCCAGGAAGGACCCCAACATTGTTCAGTGCCCCGTTGCCCCCACTGGGGCCTCACGGCCAGGATGAGGTGTACCGGCCAGCCCCCCTCCATCCAGGCCCCCTGGTTGCCTTTTCAGAAGCCACACTCAGCTTCACCACCAGGTCCTTAGGCTGGGTACCAGAGATCTCCCAAAACCAAGCTCTCTGGCCCCAGTGGGCTCTTTGGAGGCAGGTACAGCCCTGACTCTGCCCTGGAGCTTTCTTCCCAAGGCTGGGGGCGGAGGGCGTGGTTGGCACCAGCCCCAGCAAGTCCAAACCACCGAGAAGACCTGGCAGCCAAGCCCTGGCACTTGCAGCCCTCCAGCCTGAGCCACACCGTGGGCTTGGGGCTGGGCTGTCCACTTACTTGGGTGGCTGTTGGCTGTTCCAAGGCCTGGGCCAGTCCCTCTCCACCCATGTGGCCCCATCTTCATGAGTCAGGGAAGGAGCAAATAAATCTGTGAGTGAGCAAATGGTGGGAACTGATGACACAAAGCTCCCATTTCAAGAAGGGGCACAGAAGCCCAGGGGTGAACAGAATCCCACCCAGGCCACACGGGGATAGGCCACAGCCCAGGATCTGAACCACTGGCCCGTCCACCAAGGCCCGCCATATTGTCTCCTTAGGAACATGACAGGCATCCTCATTATGATGCATGTGTCAGTTTCCTGTTGCTGCTGAAACAAATGACCCACATTTAGTGGCTTTGAACAACAGATACTTACTATCTTAAAGTCCTGGAGGCTAGAAATCCTCTGGAGGCCCTAGAGGGAAATTCATTCCTTGCCTTCTCCAGCTTCTCAAAGTCACTAGTGTTCCTTGACTTGTGGCTCCAACCCCTGTTTCCATCATCACGTGTCTTCTGACTCCTCTTTGCTTTCCTGTTGCAAGGAAGGACCTTTGTGATGACATTGGGCCCACCCAGATAATCCAGAATAATCTCCCAACTCATGGTCCCTAACTTAATCACATCTTCAAAGTCCCTTTTATCATGTAGGTACCATATTCACAGATTCTGGGGATTGGGGTGTGTACGTCTCTGGGAGACCATTAGTTGGCCAGCTACCGTGCAGGTTTGACTTCTGGGTTATAGGCACAGGGCCATCCCCAAGAGAGAGAGCCATCCAGAGGCAGAACCAACGAAGGTACATGGTCCTAGACTGCAACCTTGGGGGGTATTGGGATAGAGTTCACAGGACAGATGAGACATGGATGGAAGAGAGGGGCTGGTGGGGTGGGGTGGGCCATCCAAAAAATGACAGGATGGGAGCCAGGCTCGTTCCAATCATGACAATAGCCAACTCCCTTTGTGACCTGGTTCGGGCCACTGTCTCTGTTCAAGAACCATTTCCCTCATCTCTGAAAACAAGGGTTGGATCTGAGCATGTGCCATGTGTCCACTCAACCTGTTCCACATTCCTCCCTCCTGGGCACACATTGGGCTTCCAGGATGGGGATAGGGGGAGGGCAGAGGGCACAGGAGTTGCTCTGGACAATGAAAACTGAGCAGAAGTGATACATGTCACTTCCAGCCCCCATGCAACCCTCCCATCAGAACCATGAGCCGAAAACACCCTGAGTTGCTGAATCAGCATATGGAGGAAATCTTGGGAGTGTAAAATAAATCTCTTTGGTGTTAATCTGTCGAGACTGGGAGGTTTATTTGTTACTGCAGCCAAACATAGTTGATTCTGACTGATACACCAGGGATAGAGAATGCCTGACAAACGCACCAGCTGTAAGCGGCTGCACGCAGGGCAGACATTACTAATCAATCTTAGAACTCTTTCCTCTTGAGCCTGAGTGCAGCCTTGGAAACTTCTGGAATGAGGCTGCTGGCCGTCCCCACCAACGGGTCTGACCCCAAGGTGTGGAAAGATCCTTCTAGTTTTACAACCTGCCACTCATGTGCTGCAAGCACTTGCTTGCCCCTCATTTTACCCACAGTGGTCGGCCTTGGGAGTGGGTGAAAGGCTGCCCACTTTTGGAAGGGCCTAACGCTTTCCTACCACTCCCTGCTCAGTGCTGCCAAAGCCTCGGATCTTCTCCTTCCCTGCCTTCCCTTGAAGGGGGCTCTGAGCAGAGCCCCCCTCCGCCCCCAGCCTCTTGCAGCTCCCCCTCCCTCCCTGCCAGTTCAGGAAGCTTCCGTGACTTCAGCGTGGGTGATGGCTTTTCATCCCCCGTTAGCTGTCAGAGAACCAAGTAGAAACTTGTCCTTCTGAAGACATGGGAGAGGAGTTGGCCAGCCCCACGCTTTCTCATTCCTTCTCAGGGTGTGACCCAGCTTCAGACCATGAAAGACAATTGTGCTTTCGGTGGTGGCTCCTTCCAGAAGGCAGGCCGGGCCTCACCCAGGAGCCCCCTCCCCGCAGCTGGGGGGAAGGAGGTGCCATCCCAGCATGCTGGCTCCAAGCAGCTGACCAGAGCCAACATAGCTTTTTACAATGGGGTTTTGAAGGCCCCCCAGCTGGGGACAGAAGCCCAGCCCCTGTGCCCCTCCCGGTTCCCATAGGAGGTGCCGGGCGCAGGTATTCACACGGGCAGAGCCCTGGCAGGCCCGGGTCCTGGGTGCGTGCCCGCCGAGGCTCCAGCCGCAGTAATTACCTTCTGGAAAACGGTGGGTGAGGTTTGTTTAGCTGAAAGCTTCATCCTCCTGCCTGAAGGCCATGCCAGGAGGGTGCAGGGCCACCCCCGGGCGGAGTGGACGCCCTCCTGGTGTGCTGAAGGAATTCCTGTGGCCAGGGGCAGCCGGCAGGACACAAAGGCCGGGCTGGTGGCCCGGACAAGGCCGCCTCTGTCCCCGGCTCGTGGCGCCCTCGGCCAGCGTGCCTAGTGAATGGGCATCACCGCTCCCGAGGTGGCCAAGCCGCTGGCACTGGGAGGACATGAAGGGCACCAGGACGTGGCGGGGGGCGGGGCAGGGGGGCGGGGGATGCTTTACGGGACGTTTGGGAGCAGGGTGCCCACGAGGGCTGCCCCAGGCCGGGGCCAGGCTGGCGAGGCTGCCAGGGCCGCCCTGGAGGCTGTCGAGACCCATTATCACCACCTGTGCCCAGGAACAAAGCCACACCTGTGTCCCCCCATGCCCGGGCAGGTGAAACGGCCCAGGCCTCCCGGGCAGCTCCAGTGTCCCCGCCGCCCCGCCTTGGCCGCCGCCCCAGGATGTGCAAGCGGCTCAGAAAGACAGCGAGGTGGGGGGCCGGGGTCCCCCTCTGCGGTCCTGCTGTTCGGTGAGACGAGAGCATCCCCAGGCCGCTCGTGCTGCGGCTTTCCGAACTGCTTCCAAGAAGGCATCGAGGGGACCCCAAAACCCAGGCCCGCCAGGGACAGCCTCCCGTCACCCCACCTGGCCGCGTTCCCAGGCTCCCATGCAGGGACCATCCCCGCGCCACGGACAACGATGTGCATTTCAGGAACACCTAGGCACCGGGGGCCAGGCGCCAGGCCACGTGTCTTACAAACATCTACTTGGTGAGTCCTCTCGGCAACCCCAGGGGCGGCTGCAATCAGCCTCGCCTCCATTTTACCTCTGGGGAAACTGAGGCACAGAGCGGTGAAGTCATGCAGACTGGATGTGAACCCGGCACCTGTGGCCATGTCTCCGCCCGGGCTCGTCCCCACCAAGCCCAGGGTCCTCCGGGGATGCCTGGAAGGACTTCTCCGGACGACACCCCTGTTACCCACACGTCCTTCTCGCTGCCCCCCCAGGTGTGAGTGCACCCCCCACACACCCAGGCCAGGGGCCGTTTGTTGGACTAATAAGAACACCGGGGAAACTGAGGCTTTGGGGGACGAGGCCTGGCCCAAGGTGGCCGCGCTCATAGATGGACGAGTTTGGGCTGCCCGGCTCCTCTATCTTGAAGGAGGGAAGGGAGGCAGGGAGGGAATGGGGAGGGAGGGCAGGAAGGAAGGAGACGAGCAGGGGACGCCTCGTGGCCCACCTGTGCTCTGTGGAGGTCCAGACACCTGTGCTGCCTGCCAATCACAGCGCCCGTGTCCCCCCAGGGAGCTGAGGCACCTCTGGGAGGCCAAGGTGTGCCCTTTGCCCTCTGTGCTCGCTTCCTCCCCAGGAGAGGGTGCAGGGATAAAGAAGGGGCGACTAGCCTTGCAAGAGCCAACAGCCATCCATCACTGCTGTTAACGGTTGAGTAATGTGCCCCCCCCCGCCCCCCAAAAGCCATGTCCAAGTCCCAACCCCTAGAATAGGGCCTTATGTGGAAATAGGGTCTCTAAAGATGTGATGAGTTAAGATGAGACCAAAGTGGCTTCACGTGGGCGCTGACCCAACACGACATTTCTTAGAGTTTAACAGAGGGATGTTTGGACACTGATGGGCACAGGGGAGCTGGCCGCGGGACGATGGAGACAGAGCCTGAAGCGATGGGGTGCCAGGATTGGCTGCAGACGTCGATAGCCGGGAGAGGCAGGGAAGCCCCCCTACACCTTTCCGAGGGAGCACAGCCCTGCCCACACCTGGATGTTGTCCGTCTGGCCTGCAGGACGTGAGACACCGATCGCCGCTGTGCTAAGCCCCCAGTGGATGGAACTTGGTTCCAGCAGCCCCAGGACACTGGTTCTCCCACCCGAAACAGAGGCCAAGAGGAAACTTTATGCCAAAGCACAAAACGTGGTCCCATGGCTGGTGGGTCCCCAGAGACCAACCTCAGGCCAGTTTGGGATTTTTAACGACCCCACAAGGAAACCTTAACAGAAGGTGGCATTTCCGGCTCTGCGGGCCTTTTTGTAAAGCGATGGTCATGCAAACACTGTACTGCAGAGGGAGAATGGCGAGTCCCCTCGCAGGACCCGCCTGGCACAGAGCTGCCGCATGCAGACATTCAGGGGCCCGAGTGCCCTTGGCACTAAGATGTTTAGAGGGCAGAGAGCGGGCGTGTAAAGCAGCAGCAGTAGCTCCTCTGTCCTGGCAAGGGGACAAGGAAATGAGCTGGAATTAGCCTTTCTGTGTGTATCTACCTGAAACACAGCATCAGCCGCGTCTGCAAGGGACACTGTGCTGGTCGGAGACTCCGTGTCAGGCATTTGGCCGATGTGAGAGACCCGGGAACGGAATAAAGGAGAATTAATTTACCCAGCAGCGCCCTTTCAATGTCCGGGAAGCTCTAGCACCTTCTCCCAGGGGCCCGGCGAGTTTCCTGGGGAGAAATGTAGTTCCGCAATCCGCCTGGCGAGAGGCTGCGATGGGAATCCGGGGAGGAGGCTTCGGCCGCTGCGGCCCGCTGCTTGGGTTTGCATACTCCCCGCAGGCAGACCCTGACCGAGCAAAGGCACAGACCACCCATGAGGGACCCGCCCAGGAGCCCGGGGGTGAGGGGAGGAACTAGGGCTGCACGTGGACTCTGCAGACGCCTTCCAGGTAGAATCCCGTACAACCTCCTCAGGGCTCGTTAGGCAGCTCCTCGCACACCCATTGCACAGACGGCCACACCAGGGCTCCAACAGGCGAAGTGAAGGACACCAACCCATGGCGAGAGAGAAGCGGAGCAGGGAGTTTGCCCCGGGACTGTCTGGTGACAAAGCCCACGGGACAGTCAAGGATACAGGTGGGAGGTGTAGCCGGGAGGCTGAGACCATGATACAAAACTTGGAAGACCAAACAACTACGTGGATGGAAATGGGAAGGTCCTCACAAAAGGAAGGGAGGGGAATCCAGTGGCGTGGTTTATGCATTCAAGGTGGATGCTTCCAACCCTTACATGCTGGGGCCATCTTGAAACCACATGGCGCCACCCCAGCTTCCCATTAGAACCATGTGGGATGGTCCATGGAAAGATTCCCAAGCCCACGCCAGACCTCAGTTCCACTGAGAACCCACCCTGGGCTGAGTATCAGTACTCAGAAATCTCTCTGCATACAGGTGGAGTGAGGAGCCTAAGGCACCAGGCTATTAGCACCTAGCAAGGATCTAGTATACAGTAGGTGTTCAATAAATACTTGTTAAATGAACGTATGTTGGGAGAGTGAGAGAGAGTAACCAGGTACAGCTTGGGATGAGGGAGTAAGGTTCAGAGGTGTAGGGAGAAAGTGTAGGGAGGGCTTGGCAACCTTGAGGGGACCCAGTGGGAGAGGGAGATGGCATTGCTGCTTCTTCTACCACGGAAATGGAGAGGGACCCCTCCCAAGGTCAGCTGAAGGCCACTGGGTGCCAGGGAGAAAGGCTGAATCAGGAATCAGAGGCCAGAGTGATAGGATTTTAGATTTTCATTCATATCTATTTGCACAATTGGAGATGAAAGTCTCTAATTTCATATTTCTAAGCAAGGAGCTGGGGCATAGGATAAGAGATTGGGGCTGAGAATCTAGTCTCAGGGTCGGGTCCCAACTCATTTGCCTTCCACCTCAGCCCTCTATCTCCTTGCCTGTAAAATGAATGGTTTGGGTGGGTTTCCTGATGATATCTTTTCAGTCTGAGATTCAGATGGAAAGGGATTCTCCAACATTATGTTACAGTTTACCGTGACTTTCAGATTTGAAATTTCTTCACTGTGTCTTACTTAGAGTAGAAGTAGATTAAAAAAAACATTTCTTAGCGTTTTATAGAGGGAAACCTGGCTTCTTCCTCAGATGTTCTGTGTATTGGATGTGACTCTCTTTCCACACTCATCTGAAGTCCTTGTGTGCTTATGAAAAATACATAGACAACAATTGTTGTGCTCACTTTTAGATGACAAAGAAATAGAAGAATATAGGGGATTACAAATAATCATCAGCACTACACAATGTGCTGGGAAAACTGTTGAAAAAGACACAATCCCACCCTCAAGGAAGTTATGGTCTGATAACAGAGACAGACACATAGCCTTACCCAGAAAACAATGGGAAAAGTGTTTCAGCAGAAACATTTATTAGAAGCATGGGCTGCAATCTCCAAATAATGCATGGAAGTCCAGTATCTGTGATGAGACTTCACCTGCTGGCTTACATCGGGGCCTCTAGAAATCACGCCTGTTGGAAGGTTAAGATGTTGGCATTTTGTTTGAGCAAGCCCAGGTCAGTAAGGATGAGGAAAAAGGAGGAGCAAGGCAAGGAAAGGTGGACAGGAGACACTGCGATTACCACACTGGACACAGCTTTGCAATCAGCCATGAAGAGAAGTGGTGGAGCATCTTTGGGATGATGTCCACACCTCCACACCTTAAAGGATCCCACAGAAGAGAAAGAGGTAGGAGGATTTCTCAGTCCGGCACCATCCCTTTAGGTTGAGTTTCATGCAAAAGATTGTTTCATCTCAGGGGGCAAACATTCAGGAAACCAGACCCCATGCCCTGTGGAGTGTTGTTTTATCCAAATCTGAAAGTGGAGGGGAAACCCAGAAGGCTCACATGTCAACCAAGAGAGGGAAGGAGGCAGTGGATGGAATCTGAAATACTTAACTATCTCATGGATATACCCTTAGGAGGTGTATGGCATCACCCCTATTTCTCAGGTGAAGAGACTTAAATGTGGAATTTCCACTGCCATCCATGAAGAAATAACTGATATGACACTTACCCTTCTGCTATTAAAAAAAAAAAAACTAGAAAAGTTAAAAATATGTATGAAACCACTCTTTTCAGATATTTGACAGCAGGCAGTTCAGAATTGCGACCAACTGTGATCCTTAAGGAGGGGAAATAAACAAAGTTAAGTCCTACAATCTCCTTGGCTTTCTGCCTGGGCACAACTCCTCAACCACAGTGTAGGAAAGAAGCATCCAGCAATCTGAGCAGATTGAGGAGACACAGGTAAGGGCTTGGGAATTTGAAGCAGCTGGAATTTGTGAGTCAGCACACTTTAAGAAAAAGGAACTATGCAGAGAAAGATTCCAAGAGATATTCTCAGGACTACTTTGAGTCTTTGGTTAAAGGCTACACCTGCACATATGTAAAAGGAAACTCCAAGTTTGAGTAAAGCATAACTATTGGGGAGCTATGCGCTGAACAATTCCCCGAGCCCAGGCAGGGCTGAGACACATGTGAGTTCCCACCAGCCAGAGGAGAGACACCTTGTTAAAGGCTTCATACATTCAGTAGAGACCCAGAAGTCATAGAGATAAATTAATGCTACGTATAGGCTACTCTAGAATTGTCCTAACAAAGCTTAAAAACAAACTTCAAAAGGATTAAGCTGATCCATAAGTAACTTTACTGCCTGTCCAAACAAATCTCAATACTCTGTAAAGAAAGAAGACAAAATGCAACTGTACAAAGTGTGACAAGCATACTGCCCAGCATGCAACTGAAAATTACTAGACATGCCAAGAGGCAGCAAAATGTGAGCTGTAACCAGGAGAAAAAAAAACAGTCAAAAGAAACAGACCCAGAAATGACAGACTTAGCAGACATTGACTTTAAAACAACTATTCAAAATATTTTCATTTAAAATAAATAAATGAAATGAAAGAAAAGAGTGAAAGCAAAACATGAACATAATGAAAAGAGAAATAGAAGATATTAAAAAATAAAACTTAAAAAAATGAAACATATGGTATCTGAAATGAAAAAATTCACCACAGAGACTTAATAGCAGCTTAGAATAAAATATCAGGGAGGTCAAAGACATAGCCAAATCAAAACTATCCAAACTAAAGCACGAGAGGGAAAAGACTGAAAAATGTTGATGAAGTCCCAGACAGAGAGGGAAATGGCAGTAAAAAATATTTGAAGAAATAATGGCCCAAAATTTTCAAAATTTGATGAAAATGATAAACATATCATTTTCATATCATATCTATGAAATGCAAAAGGATTTATAGGCCTAAATGTAAAATCTAAATCTGTAAACCAACTAGAATAAAAACAGAGGGTGCAAATTTTTGTGACCTTGGGTTAGGCAAGATTCTTTGATGTGACATCAAAAGGACAATCCATAGAAGAAGAAATTGATAAATTTCATCAAAATTAAAACCTGCTCATTGAAAGACACTTTCAGAAAAATGAAAAAGTGACTCCCACACTGGGGAAATATATTTGCAAATCATATATCAGCTAAAGAACTTATATCCAAAATATTTAAGGAAGAATCAAAACTCAATAATAAGTAACTAAGCCACCCAATTTAAAATATGCCAAATATTTCACCAAACACTTCACCAGAGAATATAAAGAGCTGATCTATAAGCACATGTAAAGATACTCAAAATCATGAGTCATTGAAGAACTGCAAATAAAAATGCCACAATGCTACCAAACGCTTACCTATTAGACTGGCCAATAAGAAAATAATTACTTGTTTGAAACTCACAATACCAGGTGCTGTGAGCATGCACAGGAATTGGAAGTCTCATATACTGCCAGAGAAAATGCAAAATGGTTTGGGAAACAGTTTGACAATTTCTTGTAAAATTAAACATAGACTTACCATAAGAAATCCCACTTCTAAGCATTTACCCAGGAAAAAATGAAAACTTCACGTGAATGTTTTTCGCAATTTTCTTCATAATCCCCCAAACTGGAAACTGGAAAACTAGAAGCAGTCCAATTGGTCAGTGGATAAACAGATTGGGCAGATCCAGACAATGGTATGAAAATTCTACTATGCAGCAATAAAAAGAAATGAAACCTTTGCACACAAATCAACGTGGATGAATCTTAAATGCATTGGGCTGAGAGATGTCAGACCCAAAAGGTTATGTACTGTACAATTCCATTTATATGATATTCTGGAAAATGGAAAGTTATAGGCATAGAGAATAGACCAGTGGCTTCCACGAGTGGGCATGGGGAGAGAGGTGTCCAGAAAGGGGAACAAGGGAGTTGAGGGGACGATGGAAATATTCTCTCTCTTGGTCATGGTAGTTACACAACTGTATGAGTTTTTCAGGAATCACAGAATTATGCACTAAAAAGGATGAGATTTGAAGTATTTAGATTTTACCTTAATAAGGTAGCAGACAAATAATAGGCATGGCTTACAGGGAGTCAAAAATCAGAATGACAAAGACGTCTCTTGAGAAACCATGCAAGCCAGAAGAAACTCCATTGCGTGGTGGGCAAGTTCAGGGACCATCGTGGCAGGTGGCCTAACCTGATGAGGTGAAACGGTCAAGGAAGGCTTCCCAGAGTAAGTGACCCTCTATACAGCTGCTTGAGTGATCTTCATGAAACCAAAGATGACCAAGTCAGGTCCTCCCCAGCCCCATCACACTCAAGTCATGTCTCCCAGGGCTGTGCTCACCAACTCAGCATTCAAGACCCTGCCCAACATATCCCTTAGCCCTCATCCCCATGGGACTATGCAAGGGCCTCACACGTTTCTCTCCATGAGAGGTTATCTACTGCTGGGTGATAAATTACCCCCCAAGCAGTGCTGGCTCAGGGTCTCTCATGAGGTTGCAGACAGATGTTACCTGGTGCTGATGTCCTCTGACCATGTTGGCGAGGTGGCAGAATCTGCGTCAAAGGCACTCGCCCACATACCTGGCAAGCTGGTGCCTGCTCTGGGCAGGACGCACAGTTTCTATCTGTGTGGACCTCTCCCCAGGACTTCTTGAGTGTCCTCATGTCATGGCAGCTGCCTTCCCTACGAGTGACTCATGAGACCAAAACAAAAACTGCAAGGCCCCATAGGACCGGGTTAGACGTTGCCACCTTGGCCTCACTCAATTTGTCACAGACAAGACCTGACTCTACATGGGGAAGAAATGCACAGGGTTGTAAATACCAGGAGGCAAGGAATGCAGGGCACCACCTTGGAGGCTGACTACAGTACCCTGGACCTGTTCCTGTTAGTCACATGGAAAAGAGGCTGAAGGAGAGGTGGGTCCATTGGTCTGGACTGTTCTTTTCCCTCTCCTTCCAACTGGCCAAATCTTCATTCTCCTTCAGGACCCAACTCTGAATCCCCACCTCCATGTGAAGGCCTCTTTGGCTTATCCCGGGCCAAGATAAGGGCTCCACGGGGCTCCCACTTCACAAGCCTCAACCAGAGCATGGCGACCACTTGTGCTGCAGTTGTTTTTCTCCTGGCCTTTCTTCAGAATGAGGCTGAGAAGTTCTCAGGAAAGACTGTGTCTGACATGTGTCTCCAGCACCAAGTGGCCAGAGCTTGTTTCAGCAATATCTGTTTTTCAATGAACGCTAATTGGATGGATGGATGGATGGATGGATGGATGGATGGATGGATGGATGGATGGATGGATGGATGGATAAATAGATGTATGGGTAGATGGGTGGATGGATGGGTGGATGCACAGATGGATGAATGGATAATTGGATAGATGGATGAATAAATGAATGGATGAATGGGTGAAGGAGTGGATAGATGGATAAATGGATGGGAAAATGGGCTGATGAATGGATGGATGGGTGGATGGATGGATGGGTGGGTGGATAGATGGGCGAATGGATGGATAGAGGGATGAATGAATGAATAAATGGACATATAGATGGATTTATGGATAAATAGTTTTCCTAAATCTCTCTTCAATGTAATTGTTTGGGATTCTTAGAAATCCCAAGGCAAGATGGACCCTGAAATTCATGCGCAGACACATTCCCCGAGCCCACAAGGGCAAAGAGCCATCAGTTATTGAACAGGTCTGTATTCCAAGGGTTTGAGCTCTCAGCATCATCTACTTCCTGGCAACGGTGCCCCCCACTTCAGCTTACACTCCCCTTCTCTTTCATAGCCACACATGCCGCGAGCTCACAGATGCTCACCTACCGGTGTGTATGGACATGCCCCAGACGTCAGGGCATTATGCCTCCTAAAGCAGTGTGTTCCCCATGCTCGGGAGTGGCTGGTGGGCTCTCACAAAGCCAGCTACCTCTGGGGTCTTGTTCTGGGCTGGGCCAGGGCAGGGTCTGGAGATCCCTGGGGAAGGGGGAAGGGGAGATTCTTGAGCCCTGCTCACCTGCTCACCTGTTCACCTGCTCCTGCCATCTGGCTCGACCCAGATTCCATAGAGCCCTCCCCCACACCGCCTCCCTTCCTCCCTCTTTCTCCAGAGGCCTCCGTGGGGACCTGAGCTCCCCACAGTCCCTGTGGTCAGGGAATTGAATACCTGGAACAGCTTTCGTTCCTTTTAGGAGGAAAGGAAACCCTCTCCTTAACAGACCTCCGTATGGGAAGCGCAAAACTACAAAGCGCTGGGCCCCCACCCAGGGCCCAAGGGGAAGGAGGAAACGGCTCATGTGGGAGTAAAGAGATGGTCCAGACTTGGGGGCCTACAGCTTATGTGGTCTGCAGGCCCTGTTTAAGAAAAGAGCACCCAATTACAGACACAAATTAAGTTTAGCAGTAGTTCTTGAGAATGCAAAACTTTTTAAAAGCTGACCAAACCATACACATCACAAAATCCAAAGAAAAAATACAGTATCCAATTACACTATTAACTGCCTGGCTGCCTGCGTAAGATCTTTTCCTCCTACATTTTCCAGCCCCCAAATTTCGGATCACCCCTTGGTATGACGGCACTCTTATAAAATGACTTTCTATAGATGGGATGAAGGATAGGTGAGTTCATCGTCTAGAGCATTGGATTGAAATTTATTTATCGACAGCTTAGAAAAGTTTATTTCGGTTTCACGACTCGTCTGAAAAGTCACAGTCTTCTGCAGTTTCCTGCTGGGAGGGATGTCTGTCTATCTGCAAAGCTCGAGTCCTTTGGCCTCACGTGTGACCCCTCAGTGGCCACGCTCGGTGGCCCGGCCAGCTCAGCCACCCTGGTGCTGGAGGGGTGAGCTAGCCGTGCAGCCCGGCCATCGTGGCCATAAGCAGGGAGTGCAGTGCTCCCCTTCCGATCTTCTCCTGAAGGCACCCCCAGCCTCCATCCCCACAGCCAGGCCCCAGGTGGGTCAGGGATGCCGGCTGATGCCTGACACACAGGGAAGTGGCCGGTGTCTCCTGCTGGAAGAGAGGAGACAGGAGAAAAGGCAGCCTGGAGGAGGATGTGGCAGGCCCCATAGAGGCTGGGATTTGGAGGGCAGTCGCTCAAAGCTGTCATTCAGGCTTTTGAACCCCGGCAATTGCAGCGTCCCACCTGGAGGCCCCCCATGCTGGGGTTGGAGGCGCAGAAGCCTCCTGGCAGTGCAAGCGACTCTCCTGGGTCTCTAAGGGGTGGAGACGCAGACCCCAATCCACCGCCTTCGCCAAGCACCAAGAGGGGAGAGTCACCCAGTGTGGGAAGCTGGAAACATCCAGGGTGCCTGGAATGGGAGAAACCACTCATCCCTGAGTCTCCTAACCCATGCCCCGACCCCGCAAATCCTACCACTATGGGGAAAATCCAGGCATCTGGGCCCAGCTTGGGTTCTATTTTGTTCCCAAGGGAAGGACAGTTATACTCAAGGGAGCATGAAAACCAGGGACAAGGGGACCCCCGTGAAAGGGGAGCCTGGGGGGGGGGGTCTCCTCTGGCTTGGCCGCTAGCTCACCCCAACCCTCCAGAACATTCCCCACTCCCGGAACCTTGGTAACTTCATTATGAGACAAAAACATGGAAGACAACGTCCCCACGGGCCCTGTAAAACCCAGGCGTGATGACCGTGGCCCCCTGGCGTCCTGAGCTCACCCCCGGCCCCGGTCCAGCCTCAGCCTCGCCCGGAGCCCACCTTCCCAAATGGGGTGGCTCGGCGGGGGTCTCGGTTGATCGGTGCTGTCCTGCTTCCAAACCCATGGTCTCTGTGTCCCGTCCTTGGGAACCCCCTCCCCGCCCGTCTCCACCCAGCCTCTGGGACACAGGTCGCCTCCTCTGGGGAACTTCACTTTGCAACTGTACCCAAAGTGACCCCGAGCCTAAGAAGTGGGTCCATGAGGCGCTCGCAGGGTGCCTGGGGTCGAGTGCATGAGCCCACGTGTGAAAGCATCAGCCTGGGGGCCCACATCACCCCACAGAAGACATGGGAAGAGATATTGGAGCTGTGTTCTTCTTTGTTAACATTAAGTACAAGCCGCCACCTAATTCTCGGGCCATCTGCTTCCCACGGTAGCACAGAGTAGGAGCCTCGTGGACATTTGTTGAATCTATCCCCCAGCCCTGCTCTTTTTCTTTAACTTTTTAAACTTTTTTTTATTGTATAATATAACATATATACAAAGCAAAGAAAGGAAAGAGCAATAGTTTTCAGAGCACTCGTCAACAAGTAGTTACAGGACAGATCCCAGAGTGTGTCATGGGCTACCATACCATCTTCTTAGGTTTTTCCTTCCAGCTGCTCCAGAATATAGGAGGCCAGAGGTATATTTTTATTATCACAATCAACTTTTTTGTGTGAAAAAAAACCATATATACAAAAAAAGCAATAAATTTCAAAGCATAACACAACAATTAGCTGTAGAACAGCATTCAGGGTTTGACATGGTTACAATTCCACCATTTTAGGTTTTTACTTCTAGCTGTTCTAAGATATTGGAGACTAAAATAATTATCAATGTAATGATTCAACAATCATACTCATATGGTAATATGTATAACTCCACCATCACCTTTGATCTTTCCATCCCTCTCTTTAGGGGTGTTTGGGCTATGGCCGTTCTAACCTTTTCATATTGGAAAGGGTAGGGAGATGGAATTGGCTGATGTCCTGGAGAGGCTGGGCCTTCAAGGTTTCAGGACTTATCTGGTCCAGGGATCCATCTGGAGGTTGTAGGTTTCTGGAAAGTTACTCTAGTACATGGAACCCTTGTGGACTCTTATTTGTTGCCCTAGGTATTCTTTAGGATTGGCTGGAATGGTCCTGGTTGGGGGTTGGCAGGTTATGATAGGTAGCAGGTTCTAACTGAAGCTTGCATAAAAGCAACCTTCTCTTGACTCTATTTGAACTCTCTCTGCCACTGATACTTTATTTGCTACACTTCCTTTCCTCTTTTTGGTCAGGATGGAATCTGTAGCTTCATCTCTTACTCCCCAGGTCCTGGAGTCCAGCTGACATATGTTTCACTTCTGCTAAGAAGGTGTTTGTGTATTCACACTGCATCCGTGCCACTCCGGGGCAGAGCCCATGGCTTGCTTGCCTCAGTCTCCCCAGGACGGGTCCTGCAGGGCGGAGGGGCTCGTGGCGCTGGCCAGGAGGTACTTGCAGACTAAAATGCCCCTGAATTGATTGGAACACCCGGCGGGGGCATCCATTCCCTCCTGATGCATCTGGACAGCTGAAGGGGCTCGTTTGCAAACGTGCGGGCGGTTTCCAGGGCAAACCTGACCCGGCAGTGGCCGGGGGGAGGGCGAGCGGGGAGCAGATTGAGTGACCGCTGAAAGGGCCCCGTCCGCCCACCTCCTGGCTAGCTGGGGGGGGGGCTGGTCCTCGGGGGAGGGGGCAGGAGTCCAGATGGGGCCAACGATCACCGCACGGGGAGGGCACGCTGTCTTTGATATTCAATCCGCCTGCTCAGGCGAGCTCAGTTTCCCTTTCCGTCCCATTTCAGCCGTATGCCAGGCAGAAGGCTGTGAGGGGTGCCTTTAAAAAAGAGGGGGGAAATTCCGAACCTCTGCCAATTATGTTTATTCTGCTAGCACTGAAGATGCAGGAAGTGGTTTATCTTTTTTTTTTTTTCTTTTTGAACAATAGGTACAAGCTGCCAACTACTTCTAGGGCAAGCCTACCTCCTACAGTTTCTAGAAAAATCGTATCACTGTCAGAAGGGAAAATGTACCCCGATGTGGGTGCAGGAGGAGCCCCTGACCAGCCCAATGTGACCAGCGGATGATCCAGGTTTAGAGTGGAGAGGCAGGACTTCCTCATGGGGAGGGGAGGGCCCTGCTCAGCCCTCAGGTCCCCTCGCTTCCCACAAGGGCGGCCGTGATGGGCTCCAGGGTGCAAGACCCCCAAGGACACAGGGCACACGGGCCTCCAGGGCAGAGGGCACACGGACCCCCAAGGATACAGGGCACACGGGCCTCCAGGGGCACATGGGCCTCCAAGAACACAGGACACATGGACCCCAGGACACAGGGCACACGGACGTCCAG
>PVIY010028776.1:18174-32835 GCA_004026745.1 Myrmecophaga tridactyla | reverse complement strand
AGGAAAGGGCGCCGAGGGCGAGTGAGCGCCCATGCAAAGCTGCAGGAAGCATAAGAAGGTCTAGCAGCGCCTTCTAAGATCTTAGCTTTGCCGTTAGATTACGGGCCAATTGTCACGGTCTGAGATGTGTGTGCAGAGGACAGTAAACTGGGCCTGCATTTGCAGTGCGGGTCTACAAAGCTCGGGAAACCGCTAAATTATTCCAGGAGGACTAAGGAAACTCTGCGTCTAACGCTGGGCGCAGGATTGGGGGTTTTCCCTTCTGCAGCGGGGGAAGCCGCTCTGCATTTTCCTGGCCTGCAAGTCCACCCGCGCGCCTGGGCTTGGAAAAGGGCCTGGCTTGAGGGTACCAAGCGGAGATGCTCTGGAAGGAGGCTTGCGGAGTGGGCCAAGGACATGGCTGAACCCCGACCCTGGGCACTGCATGTCTCTCTGGATCTGTGGGCCTGAGGGAACCCATTCCCTCCAGCGGGTCCAGCTCCCACAGCCCAGAAGTGGGCGCGGTGAGCGTGAGCGAACGAGTGTCGCCACGCACAGGACTCTCCGCCTCCTCGAGCTAACGATCCTCTGGAGAGAAAGACCCTGGAGGTGCCCCACGCTGGGTCCGGAGACCTGGGCCTGGCAGCCCCCTCCCTGAGGAAGCTCAGCTGTGCTGTGAATTGCTGCTGTAGGAATTATGTCTGGAGTAGGGTGGGGGGAGGTTCTGGGGAGGGGGGACCAAATATTTTTTAAACTGTTTAGGGAGGGGGCAACTCCCGGAAAAGAGATGAATGCTCATTTCCCGGGCCCGGCAGCACCCAGAGCGCCGCCTTACCCCCAGCAGTTGCGCAAGGCGCCTCTTCCCATTTAGCAACTGCCTTTGCCCAGTTGGTCTTGGCCTGGAACAGCTCAGTGGCTCCTGCCAGCAGGGCTGCTGGGGGTGAAGGCGCATTCCGTGTCTGCCTTACAGGCGCACAGAAGTCACTGAATTCTCTCCCGCTCGTCCTCGCTCCACCTTTGCCGAAGTCACTTCCCCGCCTCTTCCCCAACCTCCCCACCCCCACCCCGCGCGCGCGCGCACACACACACACACACACACACACTCCCCTCACATTCTCCCGGCGTTTGGGCCTCTTTGATGATCAGATGGTAGAGCCTTGATTACAAATTTATTCCCGGGCGCTCTGTCCGTCTTTATCTCGGCTATTAGGCACATCTGGGAGTGATTAGCGCCGCGCCCGCGCCGGCCCGCGCTCGCCGATCTGGCCGCGGCGGGGCCCCGAAGCCCGCTGACGTCAGGGCAGACGGCCCGGAGCCGCCCAGGCCGAGCTGGGTGTAACGCGCGGCCGCGCCGCCAAGTCGTCCCGGGCCAAGCCGGCAGCTGCAGCGCGCCGCCCGCCTGCGCGCGGGGCCTTTCTGGGGAGGTCTTTTTAGCCGGGAAGAAGGTTTTGGTTTGCCTTGTTCGGGGCGTCGCGGGGCCGGTTAGCCGTGCCACCTCGGATCTCACCCCCGTTGGGTCCTGACCCGCCGGGCCCCCTCGGAGCTTTGCCCGCCTGGCGCTGGTCGCCGGGGGGTGGGGATGGGGGTGTAGGCCGGGGATGGGGGCAGAGGGCGGAGGCTTGGCTCTTAGGCACCCACTCGGCCCTACCACCCTCGTGCAGAATGTCAGGGGGTGCTGCATAGCGGGCGGCCCGGCAGGCACTCGTTCCAGAGCTCTCTTCCCAGCGCCAGGCCGGGCCCGGGTCCTTGCACCTGCCATTAAAGGCTGGTGGGTATACTGGGCCTGGGTGCTCGGCCCCGCCCCGCAGCCGCAGGAGTTACTCTCAGCACAAGTATTGGCAAAAACTTGCCCTCGAGGCCGAGGATGGCTGGCGACCGCGCTTTTCCCTGTGTTCTAAAGCCCCAAAGCAGAGGCCGGATATATTTGTATAATTCCTGGACCGACAGAAGGATGAACAGAACTCCTGCACGGAGCCCTGCGGGGTTAAGGGGTGCTGGGATGGAACCAGCGCCCGAGCTCCAGATCCGAGCCTCTCACATCTGGCTAGTGATCACAGATCACCAGGGAAACTTTACGAAATTCCACATTTAGCCCCCATTTCACCCTACCTGCACAAGAAAGTCTGAGTCAACAGGTCAGGGACGGGACCCGAGCCTACAATTTTCCAAAGTTCCCACAGGATGTTGGGGAACCATTACCTGAAGCCACACCCACCACCACCAAGACCACCCCCGGCCTGGCAGCCGGCCCCAAGTCCTCACACTTGCTTGATGGCCATTGCAGTTCCGGATGGTTCCGATGGGTTTTCTTTATTAAGGATGGGGATGGGGTGGAACGAGGGGTGAATTATCTAAAGTCTCCACAGGGAGATAATTCTCCACATCGTGAGGCAGCTCTTCACCTTGATGTAATGGGGCAAGGCAAGGACTCCCGGCAACTCTGAAGATGCCATTTGTGTCTGCCCTGGCTGCTGAAGGCAAGCTGAACGTTCAGTCTAAGCTACAGTGAATTTAGCTAGAGAGGGGGAAAGAAGGCATAGGCTGTGATTTGAAAGCAGTGACAAAAAGATCTATTTTGAGTGTTAAAGGCAAAAAATAAATGAATAAAGAGAGAATCCAACAAAACTTCCCAAATGCTCTCTCCTACTAGCTTGTTTGTGGCAACTCAATAAACTGCAACTCTGCAGTGTCTTCATGTAATCTAGAATGGAAAGAAGGCCATTTCCTCTCTCAGTCAGGGAAAATTGTCTTGTTGAGGGCTTGCCCCCACCCCTTTTTATCCCCAGTCAAGAGGGAAGAAACACTGAATCTGTGGTTTGGGGCATAGACATGGGGAATGAGGCTTTTAGCGAACTGTACCCTTAAGGACTTGGGTTCCCTGGACCCTCTGTGCCTCTAGGAGGGGAGAGGTAGGCCTCTCAATAGGCAGTTTCCCACAGTCCAGGCAAATACCATCATTCAGGCCTCTTTTAAGACAAGCACAAACATAAAGCAAAAATTAAAAAAAGAAAGACACAAAAAACTCATTGCTGTTGCTTTTCATGGTCACAATATAAATGAACTTTTTCTTGAATTAGATGAGATGAATCAACATGGACCCCAGGCCCAGAGAGCTCCAGTTTATATTTCCAAGCAAAGGAGACAGGCTTGTAGGCATCTAAGTCGTTTATGTAAAGGATCAGAGGGCCCTAGCCCGCCCAACTAACAGCCCACTTGTCTTTAATGCACGGCCAGTCATGAGCAACCAGAACCAACCCATGCTTCCTTGTAATGGAAAAAGTGTTTTAAATTATCAGTCTCGCTTGTAGCTCCAAATTATCTTTCAACCAAGTGAGAAACATAACCGAAAGAATCGGGTATCCCTGCAGATTCTCCTGAAAGAGGTTGGGCCTGCGGCTGCTCCATCGGCTGAAATGATTTAGAACAGTGAACAAACTGTGCATTTGCCCAGGAACAGAAAGAATGTTCAACCTTCATTAAAGACATTGCCCTAGAGAAGACGCCAGAAAAGAGATTCTAAATTAAGATGGCAGTAAATCCCTCCTTTGTAAAAAGAGGGAAGTCAGCAACAGTTGCGGTCCCTGCACCGCCGCCTTCAATTTAAAATGGGTTGTTATTGATGCTGATGTTGTCTTGAGCTGACGTTTTTGTCTTTGGGAAAAGGCACAAATGCAGGAAAATTAAAATGTGTTTGTTATTTTTGCTTAAAAAAAAAAGAAAACCTGAAAGTGCACCTAAGCCTGTAACGGGAACAGGCAGAAGGAAAGCTGGCGGGGTTTAGGGGGAGAGAGCGGCCACCAGACCCGGCTATCGCCTTCGCTCTGCAGATCTGCTTTTCATATTCTTGCCCAGTAATCACCCAAAGCCATAACTGTCTCTAAAATTATTCATTAAAGTCATTTTCAGGGATTCTCTGTTTGACTCTTACATTTATGATCTTCCGAGAGCTATGACATCAGCCTCTGTGTTTTTCCCCCTTTTAATTAATGTTCGGGGTAGAGAGAGGGGCATGTCTGTGCGCGGGGCGGGGCGGGGCCGGGGTGGAATCCGCGGGCGGCTGGGCTCCTGGCGCGGTCAGCTGCGCCCCGGCGCGCAGACATCCTTTGATTAAGGAGGGTATTTCGAGGAGCGCAGGCTGTGCAGAGGATCATGGCTGTGCCCTGTGGTGCTGTCAGCAGTGACAGATCCCAGATGGGGCCGCTACTGTATGGCAGATTGAGTTTCTCAGCAGAAAACTCGCCCTCCCTCCTAAGCGTCTTCAAAAACCTTCTCCAGATACTCCAGGTCGCTTCGCGTGAACTGAAAAATCCAACCCCAAAGTTGGTTTTGCCTGCCTGTGTGTACGTTAGGGTTTTTTTTTTTTTCTTTCCACCCCCCCCCTTCTTTTCTCACGGTACATCCTCCTCCTCCGATCATCTTCGCCCTGCAGGGCGGCCCGGCTGCTAAGAGCGCGGACTGGCGGGACTGGGGGCTCCTGGGGGCTCCTGGGGGTCCGGCCCCAGCGCCGCGCCT
This sequence comes from Myrmecophaga tridactyla, assembly GCA_004026745.1. NCBI lineage: Eukaryota > Metazoa > Chordata > Mammalia > Pilosa > Myrmecophagidae > Myrmecophaga > Myrmecophaga tridactyla. The sequence continues at coordinate 28,344 of PVIY010028776.1, read as the reverse complement.
ACGACCCAGCACCGAGGGGCCCCGAAGGCAAGTCGGTGGGTAGGGGCGCGGTGGACGGGGCGCGGGGATCACTCTGCAGCACTGCAGGAGCGGGGATGGGCTGCGCGACCCAACGTTCCCCAGTCGGAGAGCGGGGAGGGGGGAGGGGCGCGGAAAGGCGGAAGCGGAGAATAATCTGGCCTGGCTCCCTCTTCCCTTCCTTCCCTTCCCTGGGTGGTGCGGTCCTGCTCGCCTGGGCACCCGGAGGGGTGGGTGCTGTCTGTGGGATGGGGAAACGGCGAGAAGGCAGGCTCTCGAGTTAGCAGGAGCCCAGCACTGTCCACGACGGAGGGAGGAGGGTGGAAAGCAGGAGAAGGGGGCTGCGGGAGTCTCCGCTGCAGCCCAAGCTGGGGGGCCGGACTGGGGCCTCGCGGGGGTGAGAGGGGGCGCCGTGGAAACTCGGCTTTCTGCACAATAAATATTCTGCCTTTTGGGGATTAGGACCCTGAGTCCCCAGTGTCTACTCCTGGAGACGCTTCAGGTTGGAAACTCAGTTGCAGAAACATCCAGACTTATTGTAAGCCTTCATTTAAAAAATGAATAACTTCAGGAATAAAAACCTCTTCTCGGGCGCCCGAGACCCGCCGCCGCCCCCACCCCGCCCCACGCCCAGCCCTCCAAGGGTGTCCAGTCCGGCCCGTGGGGAACTGGGAGAGGGGGTGGGGGATGGGAGGCACAGAGAAAAGCGCCCTGCACCCAGAATTTAAACGGATTTCACCGCCACACCCATCCCTGCCCCAGGGTCCCCTTCACCCCAGAACGCGGCTTGCTCGGCGGCCGCGCGCCGGGGACCCGAGAGCGAGAGACCAGAAAGAGGGAAACTTGGAGAGAACGAGTTTTGTTTGGTTTTACTTTGAAGATGAGCAACTTGTTCTTAAAAAGTGCCTTGCAGCCGCGTCTATCCTCCACGCCCTGCCGGTGAGGGCAGCTTGGAGAGCCTGGGTTCCGCTTACAAAGGAGTTCCTAGAGGACGGAACAACGCCGCAGGGCCGGGGCCGGGGTGCCGGGGAAGGGCCCCGTCTTCCGCTAGCCGGGCCGGCCGGGCAGTCGGCTGCTTTCCCGGACTCGGGCCCGGCTGAGGCCGGGGGCCTAGGAGGCAGCGGCCGGGGGAATTTCGCCTTGTCGCTGCGCCCTGCCCGGGTCGTTTGCGGCCAAGCGGGTTTCTCTTAAGGAAGTCCTCGGGGCCAGTCGCTGGAAAGGTCGGGTGCTTCTCGTGTCTTCCAGTCGACCCCCCTCGCTGGCTCGGTTTTGCTTTTGTGTTTAAAGAAAGGAGGCTGCACACCGCTTTCCTGTTTTGTGTCAAAAGCAGACTGGTCGCGCCCGAGTTCTCCTCGGGTTTGTGTGATGAGCGTGTGGATGTATCCGGCCGCTGGCGGTCCTGGGACACAGGCTGGCTTGAGGGAACCTGTGGAGCCCGCATGACAGCACTCACCCGAGAGAAACAAATCTAGCCGCCTTTTCCTGTGCAATTTCCCTCTCGGTTATCCGGCAAAACCGCAAAGCTATACAAAAGCAAAACACACTGCAATTTCAAAACTCCCGCTCGCCCCCTCTGGAAGGCAGCTTTTATTTTTTACTGCCCTTGCTGAATGAAAGTGATTTATTTTGATTATTATTTTTTTTCTTGTACCCACATGTCTTGTAAAAGGTTCCCGAGCAGCGGCCTGGCCCCTCTCTGATGACCGCAGGGTCTTGCTTCCAGACTGCAGCCGGCCCCTTGGTTTTTAAGTCCTCGCCTGCAGTCGAGGTGTAATTGTGACCCCGCCCGAGCGGCGAGCCTCCCGGGGGGCCCGCGGGGCCCGCGCCGGGGCCCGGACCTCCCAAGTGGCGGGTCTGGGCGCCCCGGGCCGCGCGGCCCTTCCCCGCCCCGCCGCCTCCGCCCGCACTCCCTCCCCTGCGCCCCCGGCTCCCTGCGCCCCGAGGCCGCGGCTCACCCGCGCCGCCGCGCGCAGCCTTCCTCCTTCCCTCGACTGTTTAGGTTTTCTCGGGTCCTTTTCTCCTCCGTCGCCTCCGCATTGAAATCCCAGGGCCGGAGGAGCAAAGTGGGGCTTTCCCGGAATCGGGGGGATGAGAGCCGGGAGCCTGTCGCCCCCTCGGCGCCTCTGCGGAGTCGGACCCCGGGCGGCTCCTGCGCAGCGTCAGCGCGGGCTAATTTACCTTCCCGGGGCGTCTGTCAACATGACTAATTTCCACCGGGGTCAAAAAGCCTCTCTCCGGCAGTTCATCTTGGAGCGCTCTCTTACGTAGCAGACGGGGTCGGTTGTTTGGTTTCCAGCCCCAGAAGTAAATACTGTTGGGGCGTCCCTGCTAGGGCACCGGAGAGGACGCGAGGCATATACACGGTGTCAATTAAAGGCGGTTTTCCTTGGACTCTGAACTGTGATCGGGCTTAAGCGACAGCGACCTACAGCCTTTTAATGCGCATTCCCGAACTCGTCCTTGATCCCCGTGCTTTGTTTAGGAGCAGGAAATCAAAACAGAGGCAAAGAATGACGGCTTCGGTTTTTCTCTGTCGCGTGTGGATTTGTGCCGGCACGTTTTCTTCTCATTTCAGGATGTGATTTAAGTATAGAATACGCGCGCCTTGCTAATCTGACCTAGTCAGACAATATATCAACCGGGTGGTACTTTCATAACAGTTTTTTAACTTCTACCAATCTCTAAACGTGATCAGCGCTGTGGGTGTGACGGTTCCCCGGGCTTGGGAGACGCGGCTGCTGAAGCTGGGTGTACAGCGCGGATTCGCTTTCAGAATTGAGCTGAGAGAAGCCAACCGCCCAGCGGAGAGAGGGCGAGCCCATGTGTGCAGAATTCTGCGTTGTCTCTAACAGGGAGCTGCTCCTAACAGGGAGCAGGGAGCTGAAGGGCGCTCACCTCCGGGTTGGCCCTTCAGGCGTTGCCGAAGGGAAACCTCTCCAGTTCGGGAATTGGAGTCCAGCAGGGAAGCGAAAGCCCCAAAATAACTCATTTGCCTCCCACCCAGCTTCGGGCACTGAGGCCTCAACCAATAAACCTCCCGAGTTAAATGTGTAACAAACCCTCTGCGGGGAGGTGGGGGGACGCCTGTCTTTTCATCCTTCTTATAGGTAAGCACATGCCTGGGCTCTAGGCAGTTTAAAGCTGTGGATTGAACCCACCGGGAAAATATGTTCAACTGAGAAAGTGAAGGCGAAGCCCTAAGCCCGCGCGCCTTAGGAAGCCTCACCCAGGGCTGCCTCAACTCCCCGAGCCGGGTCTCAGCCGCAGGGATGGGGGGCCTCGCCCCACAAGGGCCCCACCCGACGTACACACCCGAGCACGGACACAGGGACAGTGCATGCACACACGCACACGCACACACACACACACACTCACCTCCTTTTCTCTTATCTGTTGCTGCATTTATGACCTAATGAAAGTATATCCTTTGGGAGGAAGACTCTTTAAAAAGGGAAATATGAAGAACCCGTTCCAATATACCCCTCCACGCCAGACCCGATCTTGAAGATTTTTTTTTTTAGCACTAACATCTTTACTCCTTCTGTTGCCTCCATAGTCACCCTGTTATTTTCACTAAATGATGAGAATTGGCTCTAAGCTGATTCCCTGTGGAAGGAGAAACAGTCTTCAACCTGAAGATTTATCTTTATTTGGGAACAGGCATGCCTTGGGAAAAAAGTAATTTTACTTTCTGTCCCGGGTCATCTTTTGAAAACCACAGCACCACAAGGTTTCACTTCAGCAAAAAAGCTTGGAAATCCAAGAGATTTTTCGTGTCCCTTGCCTTTTCTCCCTGCTGCACCATTTTCCCCAGTTCCATTGGCCCATTTGTGCTACTTCTTGCTCCTCTGAAATCGCTCCCAGTTTCCAGGATAACTGCATATCCCTTTGGAAATCAGATAGTTAACCACCTGCCTTTATGGAAAAGGCGATCTGATTTTGTTCTTCAGGGGAAGATCTGCTTATTAACACAAGTGGGGAGATGCAGAGATTATGCTCCAAGTGGTTTTCTAGATGCCATACCTTTAAATAAGACATCGTTTTAAAAGGCTTTCATTTTGCAATTTGACCTTCACCATGAAAGCTGGGTTTAGTTGTTTACTAGCAGGCTGTGCAACCAGAAAAGCTCTAGGAGACATAAACATCACTGTAAGTCAAAGAGTTGCATCCTTTGGGAGGGCGGGTGGATTTATTTGTTTATTTCCACATTTCTTGAAGAATGCAGCAGTTCTAACTTAAAGTCTTTGGGACATCCAGGCATCCAGGCCTCCGTTTAATGGCCTGAGGGTGCAGTGGGGTGGACTATTCAACTCTTCTTAGTTGATCCCTTTTCTTTGAGTTTATATCCTAAGGGAGTTTTTAATCTTCCTTTTATCATGTAGGTTTAAAACATTAAGTTTCCAGAGTAGGATTTGCCCAACAAGAACGTTTATGCATGGTTAAAGTCTTGGGAGAGGGCAGACATCCTGCACTGGCCCTGAGAGGGCTGAGAGGCACTGTGTGTGTGTGGTGGGGGCAGGGCCCTGAGAGGCGGTCATTGCTCGGGAAGTCTTGTCCTCCTTGTAATATAAAACGTCCATTTTCAAACATCCATTTTACAAATGTCAACCCTTTTCCGTTGTGTTCTGGCTTCGCCTCTAGTCTTGGGACTGACAGCTTGGCCAGCCCTGCAATTCTGTGTTCCCAGGGACCCCACTTAACGGGAGGAGCAAATGAAAATCGGCAAAGCTCCCCACTTTGGGAAGAGGAAGGAGGAGGGGTTTGCATTTCACCTCATCTGAACTTTTATTCTTCTGTCCTAGATGTATTCCTTTCTAGTCATGTTTCCACCTTATGACCCACTGAGCAACAAAGAAGTTCATTACATGTTTAAACCCTAGATACTCAGTAGATTATCTCTAAATCCTCCTCCTCAATATGTGATATCTAACTGTATTCAACACATAATAGCTCTCATATATATTTGTGTATATGTGTGTATTTATCTATCTCTGGATAGATTCATTTCTATTGAATGGGCAATACATTCTCATGGTTAGAAATATATAAAATGTACAAGTGAAAAGTCTTTCAATATCTGTCCAGTTGCCCTCACTAAGTTGCTGTTTATTTCTTGTGTCTCCTTCCAGAGCTTTCTAATGCACAGAACAGCAAATACTAACAGAATCTCCACGGTTTTAGGATGAAGCAGATTATTCCACTTCTATCTGTTGTGCTGATCAGGAGGAGGAAAGGGAGAAATCCCTGGAAGTTTGAAGGAATTTAAGAGGTTCACACGAAATACAATCTGGTCAGGACGTGAGAGACCCCTGATTGTAATTTTAAATATTGGAGTAAGACAGGAGCCTTTGCAGAACAACCAATCCCTCAGGCTCAAAATTGGGTGGTTTGTCTTTTCCCTATGATTTCAGTCAAAGAATAAGAGAAAAGGAGGGAAGAGAAGGAAGAAAAGTGAGCAGTAAGAGCAAAGTCAATAGATTTTAGAAATGTGGGGACATTTTTTGTTGTTTTTATTGTTTTTCATTTTTTAGGGCATGTCTCCTCCCCCTCGTCCAACTCAGATTGAAAAGGATTGAATTGTTATGCATCAAATGAGTAACACAATAAATTTTCTCCTGGTATAGTGGAAGTTTTGCCATGTTCTAGCCTGTAGCTATGTTATATAGATTAATAAATAGAAGGGGGAAGAATTGAGAAATACGCATTTATATAAAACAATGAAGATAATTTGTGCAGTGTAATATGTTATTATGTGTAGCCTTGATAGACTTCGGGCATTTTGTCCTTTGCAACTCAACAAGATAAAGCCAGAGATGACCACTCCCTATACAGAGTAAGTACCACCTTTAGTTAAATCAGTGCCACCCTGGGAGAGTCTACCTGGGTCTGAGCCTGACCATCCTCCTCCTAGGTGTCAGGTGTGGATGGAGAGGAGGACATGCACACTCCCCTTGTAGGAAAAGTGCCATGCAGAGGGTTCCTTGCCTGGAATGGAGTCATTCTGCCCACTGGGGTGGTTGTATGTTTCTTGTACCTGGCCAGCAGGTGTGGTTATTAGGTTGACTCTACCCAGGTCTGCCTCCTCAGCACTCCTTTCCTTATCCTTGTGGGCTGGAAGTATTTTCAGGTTCAGGCTGGATTATAGTCATTACAGTGTGTGTGTGTGTGTGTGTGTGTGTGTGTGTGTGCGCGCGCGCGCCTGTATGTGTGTATGATGGGTTGTTAAGCAACCATGCTCTCCATTAACTAAAACCAAAATTCTCTTCTTTCACGTTGCACTTCTTCCACTCCTCTCTCATAATCCTACTGGATGCAGTAATAATGGAAACTCACAGCTGATCCCCTTTTCCTCCTTTGGGACAGATTTTCTTAACTGCCCTTCCAGGGAAGATCATGCGCTGCCAGGTTTTAGCCCTAGTCCCTGCAGTTAAGCAGCCGTCGGAAGAGGATTAGCTTTGAGATCACGCACTGTCCTCAAACGATGCCCTGGGAGGACCGAAGGGCATCGGTGGGAGAAAAGGAGCCCAAACCCTCTGCCCCCTGCAGCCCTGAAGCTGTTTATCAGACTGGGAACCAGAGCCTCACGGAACTCTGATTAATGTGTGCACATGTTGACCAGCTCCTTGGCCAGTTTTATGGGGTTTCACAGGCAGGGCTTGGATCGGCAGGGTCAGAGAGTCTGAGGCCAGCGCTCCGATGAGGATTAAGGCTCCTAATGAATCATGTGACCATAAGTGGTTGTGCCTGGGAGGTTGCTGTGTTCTGGAGACCTACCCCTGAGGCTCTCTTTCCTGCCTAGAAGGGAGGGCTGGTCTCCCAGGAGCAGCTAAAGAGGGCATGGCCAGAAGCTCACCATGGCCTCATCTGCATCTTGGCACAGAACAAGCCCAGACTGTATATATTTCTTTAAAGGTTCACGAATAGAAAAGAATACTTTTGCCTGAACAGTATTGAATGTAAGCATGGAAGCGGGCTTTCAAGTTCAACTGATCCAACCACTGCTTTACGATGAGAAGGTTCAAGCCTAAAGAAAAAGTTGGACTTGTGGCCAACAATTATTGAAGCTGGGCATGGCAGATCCCTCTCTCCTCCTTTTATTGAAGCTGGGCATGGCAGATCCCTCTCTCCTCCTTAGGTAGTTATTTACAGTGATCTCTTGCTTGAAGAAGATACAAGCCTAAATAAAGAGGAAGTCGCTGTAGGACACGATGGGAAGAAAAAAACGGCGTGGAAGGCCAGGGAGGAAAAGCGGTAGCCAGAGAAATGACAGTCTGCAGGTTGTTAATTGAGCCGTCCTATCTCCACCATTCTCCAAACGTCCTTACTCGACCCCAAGACAACTATGCGAAGCTCATACTTTCTTACCACAAATACTCTGTCTTGGATTTTTTTTTTTTTTTTAAGCCAGCCAGGGACACCAGATTCTCCTCTCCTAGGGGAAAGGCATGCTTTTTCCAAAAGGGAAGCTGCTCTCATCAAAAGCCTTCCTGGATCTGGTGACAGAAAAGGACATGCACCTCCAGAGTGTCGGGCAGGAGGCGGAGGTGGGCTGGGGGACACCAGCCCCGCATGGGCCCAGGGTGAGAGCGCGGGGCCCAGGTTCCGAGTGGGCCACACTCCTGGGAGCGAGATAGGCAGTGCCTGGTCCCCAGCTAGTGCCAATTCCCAGGGAACTGCAGGGGCGAGGCTGGTGGGCCACGGCACGGAGAAATGAAATGGGGGAAGAGAGCTCGCGAGGAGAGAGATGGCAGAGTGAGGAAATATGCTTTAAACACAGTTTCTCTTTAGGGCTGCCAGATCCGACCCGTGGCCTGGGCTGAACATGCTGTCTGTGCTGGATGTGCCTTTCTCGGAGGTGGGGACCCACCAAGGAGGTTCTGGGTTTTGTACAAATTTACGCCTAAAGACAACGACACACCAAGTTGACTCCTTTGGAGTGGGTCTCAGTGCTCCACGAGGCCAAGGGCGCCCTGGCCAGATCTGAGGGGCTGGACGCCACCGGCTCTTTCCTTAGGCCGCAGAAACACGGCAGAATAAAATGAAATACCAGCCAGGGGAGCCGAGCAACAGCCCCACAACCACCCTTGTTCAGCGATATTCTGGCCCCAGCGCACGTTTTAGAAACCTGAATAAATGTCGCCAGATCCTGGATTATACCCCGGGGACAGCATTTCCATGGAAATGTAAAGTATGCTTGTAGTAATCGGCTGTGGGTCCTGAAGCGCCACTAGACTCTCTGCTTAATTATAGGGGAATGAGAGGAGCATTACCAGCTAATTAAATCAATTCTATTTATAAGTCTTCCTCTGCCGCTCCTGACTTAAAAAAATGCGAAATTGCTTTTTAAACATGCCCGATTAAAAAAAAAAAACAAATAAACAAGAGGAAAACTAAAGAGAAAACGAAGGGAGAAAAGGGCAGGGAAGAAAGAAAAAAAGGAAGAAAGGGAGGAGGGACGGAAGGATGCCAGGAAAGAAGGAAGGAAGGAGCGACGCCGGCGGCTGGACCCAAATCAAGGTGGCTGGAGGTGGACCCCTCGGGCCAGCCCCGGCCTCCCTGCGCGCCAGCGGGAGGAAAACGCCGCTCTGCGGCCGCGCCGCGGGGGGCAGCGAAGGGGAGCCATTGCCCCCCTTTAGAGAGGCTTCGGCTTGGCCCTCCAGCCCGCCCCTCGCCGAGCCGCTCGGCTACGGCCCTGCGCCCCAGGGAGGCCCGGGGGGCGCGCGGGCGCGGCGGGGAGCAGGTCCCGGCCGACGGGAGGCAGCGGCGCGGGGAGGAAGTGAGCTCACCGCCGAGCGAGGACGGAAAGGAAGGGGACGCGGCCCGACCGCCGCCGGGCGAAGCCTCCGGAGCGCGCGGGGCCCGGCACAGAGGTCCGCGGAGGCCGTGCGCCCGGCGCTGGGCGACGTCCCGGGGCCGCGGGGACCAGACTGCGGCCGCGCTCGGGCTTTCGCGCCAGGGGCGCCGGCGAGGGGCAGGCCCGGGGGCGGCAGCTGGAGGCCGGGACTCGCGGGGGCTTCCTCTGGCCGCTGCTCCCCCCGCGCCCGGCGCTTTGCCATCCTCCCTCCGCGTGAGCGGCTGTGCCTGCCCCTGCTACACACACACACACACACACACACACACACACACACACGCGCACGTGCGCGCACACTCACACACACTCTCCCTTCATCAGCGCCCTTCGCGAGAGCAGGTCCTGGAGCTCTGATTTACGATTAGATTTTTTTCTTTTTTTACCCGGGAATACCTGGGCGGTCGGGCCCACCAGCTCTTGAGCGCTCCTCAGCGCCGGTGAAGGAGAATATTATGCTGTGGGGTCTGATTCCCAAAGCGGAGCGCAGCGGCACGGGGGCTCCCAAGCAGTGTGCGAGCGCCCTAAGGAGCGAGGCGGCCACCCCGGCGCTGCCGCAGAGAGTGTGAGCGCGCCTGCAGACGCGTCCCCACACCCCCACAGGCCAGGCCAATGCGGGGACACCCCGCCGCCTGCTGCCCCCACCCCCCGCCTTGGGCCCAGCCCTGGGGCTCGAGTGGTCGCTTGGCGGCCGCAGACCCCCCAGGAAAGGCGGGGAGGCTGGCGACTGGGTCCGCGGCGGGGAAGGGGTCTGCTTCTCCCTGCGCCGGCGCGGTCAGGGCCGCGGGCCTTTCCCCGGGCCTTGCTGGAGAGCCCTGCCCAAGCTGGAGGAGCAGGCGCCGGGCCGCCACTCGGCCCCCTGTTGCCCGCCTGCGCTGCCCGCGGCCGGCGACACCGCGTTTGGGGCCCTGAAGCTGGAGCCGCCCCAACTCGGGTGCCAGTGGGGGGGTGAAGGGGGGGTGGGGTGGGGGGAGCTATTGTCAGGCCGCGAGGAGCGGGCCCTGTCTTCGGGGCGCCGCGGCCGGCGGGTTTGTGAGCGTTTCAGCTGGAATCATTGGAGAAATGTCCGTCAATCCAGGAACTCGCACCCCCACCCCCATCACCTGCTATAGAAAGAATCCGGGTACCTCCTGCCATCTTGGCCCAGTAGATTGGTAGGCTGTTTCCTAAAATTAGTGAAATCTTGCTTTCAATCGAGATTTCAGCTTGAATGTTATCTACTTTTGAGCCCCAAGTTTTGCTCCGTACTTAGGGCCGAGGTGGGGAAGTTCTTGGGAGTCACATTGTGTCAATTTCAGCAGCCA
>PVIY010028776.1:0-18074 GCA_004026745.1 Myrmecophaga tridactyla | reverse complement strand
GGGCCTCGCTGACTGCCTTGGAAACGCCCCATTTCCCCCCAGCATTTCACATTCGTATTACTTTTCACACCCTGTTAGGCAGGAAAGACACTGAACCTGTTAAATACTTCCGAGAACCAGGCCTGCGCTCCCGCCGCCGCTCCAGATCCGTCTGCTGTCTGGTGATGCGAGCGAGGATTGCGCCCACCCAGCCGGGTCCTTGGCGTCTTTCTTCCCTTCTCACCTCCTCGGGCCTGCGTCCTGAGCTCTGCAAAGGGGGTGCTGGTGGGGGCCGCTGGATGGGGGCACCCCGGGCTCGAAGAGCACCTTAGCGCTCGCTTTTCGCTCACAGCTTCGAGGGGGAGGAGAGGGCGGTTGTGGGAAGAAAGGACTTGGGGACAGGCCTGGGTCTTGGCAATGGTGTGAGGCTAGATTGGCGATGTTTTAAAGAGCAAGACCTTGTCGCAGACCCTGAGCTAGGAAAGGGGCCTGGGCTTCATAATTAGCGACCGCCTTCCGGCCTTCCTTTCGGGGGTCCAGGCCCCGGCAGAGGGCCTTTGGCGCTAATGGACCCCGAGGTAGCAGGACTCAAGGGTCCTCGCCTCCTTGTCCGGCCGCCTGGCAGCAGCGCTGACACCTTCCGACTGCTGGACAGACCTGGGGGAGACGGCCAGAGCCGGTCCGAGGAGTCACGCGGGTGGGGTTGCTACAGCGCAGAGGAGAAAGCCGACGGCCCGTCAGGGCTGAGCCCCTATTCGGGTCACCAAGAGTCGCTTGCCCTTTGGCAGTCTATGGATTCGAGCCACCGGCTCCGGGCTCCGGGCCTGCGGGATTCGAGGCGCGCGCAGCTGCAGTGGGCTGGGCCCCAATGGCGCTGTCAAGCCCGCCGACCCGCTCTTAGAGGGCGTCACCTTAGCAGGACTAAGGCCGGTGGCCCTGATGCTGCCACCAGAGCAGACAGAGGAGTTACGGTGCTACTCTGTCGCTCCTCCGCAACCTCCACCTCAGTTTTCTCATGAAGAAAAGAGAAGCAATAAAATCGACCTGCCCCTTCCTCCAGGGCATGGGCGATGGAATTTTTAATGAGCACCTATTAAGTGCCAGGCTTTTGACAGCCTGTGTGTTGTTTGATCTTCACAAACCCAGTGTCCCTGTAAGGAAACAGGTGCCGAGAGGATGGAATTGGCTAGAGCCCTAGATTTGTACATAAAACAAAACAAATGAAACAAACCAAAACCCCCAGGTCTCTGCATTATGGCACGGTGGATTCTGTGCTTCTAACAAACTGCTGGGGATTGGTGGCACCCGGAGTTGTCCTGCAGCCTGGGCCAGCTCTCCTTGTCACCAGGGGGAAAGATTGGGTCTACGTACCATGTGCCTCTAACATATACTTGTGGGGAGTGACGGGAAAATTTAGGTGACAGGAAAATCCAGTTCTAAGACTTAAGTCGCATTTCAAGCAGTGGAGCACATTTATAGCACTTCAAAAAAATCCATGAGAAAGGCAGTGTTACCCGGAGTCTCGTAATCATAGGCGCCCAGTGTCCACTACTCGTGTATCCCTCAGTGTACTTATCTTCTCCGATCCCGCCATGATTTGAGATTATTTAAACTCAAATTCGTCAGATTTGGGTTTCTGCTCCTATCACTATCATCTAAACTGAGCCCCAAGCTCCCCACTTCAGCCTGGAGCAAGGACAGCTCGGGTTTAGGAGGTTGGGGTGGGCTAGGAGGGGATTAAGAGTGAGTTGGTTCCTAAATTCCAAGTGCCACCACAGCCATTTCTCCACCTGTCAGGACCAGATTGTCCAGTGAGCAGAAGGGAACACTAACCCCCAAGCTGGGGGAAAACTGCCTGTGGGGCCCTGGATAGCTTTCCTCCCTTTTCTTTGAACTCACATGGTGATGTGCCAACATTTGGAAGTGAAGCTCCACCTCCCAAGTGTGGTCATCCCTGCGTCCACCTCCTAGCTCTTGTCCAGCAGTTGTTTGATGATGTCCTGCGCTTCCTTTTCGTTCGTGGAGAGGCTGTTGGGTCGCTGCTTCCTTGCACTGTAGAGAAAGTGCTTTAGACTTTGGCTTTGAAGCACTTGTAGAAGGTAGGAGAGAGGAGACAGAAAAGGCAAAACTGGAAGCAGGGAATGCCTGTGGGGTGGAGGCCCTTATGATTTGGGAGTTGCTTGGGGAGATTGTTTTCTGTCTCCTCTCCTACAAAGACAGAGTTCCAGCGAAGACCCTCTTCACTATCTATTTTCCCTATCCCATTTTGTTCGCTCTCCTGATGCTGGGGTGAGCAAGAAGAACTGGGGAGATGAACCTCACATCTTTTTCTTTTGGGCAGTCTGCTGCACAGGGCACGGACTCCAGGTGGGCAAATTATTTTAAAGGGTCCCCCTTTTCCATTGCATTCCTCATGCCCTTCCTTGTCCCTAAAGCCACACTGACCCCTGTTGAGCCACACTGACCTGTGCTGGGAGTGATCTTCTGATGTTATTAGTTCTGTTTCCTGAATTTCTGGTTTATCTAAGGTCTCAGGGCCCTCCTTGCCAGTGAAGCATTATTCCATATGTGGAAGCAGCTAAATGAGTGGTCATTCAATGGGATTTGTAAAACCCAACCAGGGTATATTAATTCATCTTACAGTTGTGGAAGGGGGAGAAGGAAGGACAGTGGTGATTTCCTAAACACTAACCAGTTCTCCTCCCTTCCCTGTAAAATTTTATCTTCCTCAGTTACAAGCAGTGTTTGATGGACCTAACTCAGTGGTGACAAATAAGGGTGACAGGCAACTGAAAGCCAAGTTCAGAAAGTGCCATTGCATTCCTGTATTTCTCTTTCCTCCTTATCATTTTTGCCACAGTTCCCGCTGCTTCCTGTGGCTGGTGAAGCTACCCTGGACTTTGGGAACAGGGTGTGGAAGAGGCTGACCACACAAAGCCCGCCAGACCGTGGGACAGGGATGGGTTACCGGTTCATGTTGAACTCGTGCAAGGATATAGGTGATGCCTCTGCTCGCGGGTGCTCCAGCGGTCTGGAACCCTAAGAAATCAATAAAGTCAACCAGGAGGTGGGAGGGCCATGTTAACAGAAGGATATGAAACTGTAGGAAGACTAGGAAGAAAAATAATTGTGCACCGAATTCGAGGGGCTTCCTGAATTCTGCCTGAGAGTCTATCTTTCCATAGAGACCGTTTGTTTCTGCTTGACTCATTTTGGATTTTGGAGCCCAATTCCCTTGGTCGGTATTCCTGGGGTTCTTTTACAAGGGACAACACTTTTACAGGTGAGCGGATGTGCTCTACTCACTGGCGGCGGGGAGGGAAGTTGAAAGCAGCAAGGAGTGGGAGTGAGTGGGAGTGGGTGGGAGTGGGTGGGAGTGGGTGGGAGTGAGTGAGGAGTGAGTGGGAGTGGGTGAGAGTGGGTGAAGTCGTCGGCCAGGCGGGCAGGTCCCACTGGGGACCCCCTGGATACCGAGGACCTGAGCTGCATGCCGCTGCCTCCTGCGTGAGGGTTCCAGGGGTCCTTGCCACACCGAGTGCCTGGGACCAGAATGATCTGATTAGTTATTAATGATCAGAGTGGTTTCTCATGCCAAGACCTCAAAGGAATGGATCCAAATGAGAAGACCCGCTCAGCTCCGGCTCTGCGCCCCAGCTGACCGCTTCTTTGGCATCCGCTGGGTGCTGGCGGAGCGGTGGCCGTGCGTGGGCTCTGCGTTCCGGGGGTTGCTACTGTTGGGGGCTGGAAGGCGAGTACCTGAAAGAATTCGACTATAGGATGCTTTTGGTCCGCGGGGAAGGGGGGACACTCCTGGCTGTTTTAGAAGAATCACCCGCCACCACTCCCCCACAGCTGGTTGGGTTGTCTCCCCTTTGAAATGCATGGCACCCCCTCAGAAGCCATCCGGCATTTGGGCGGCTGAGCTAATAGAGTAGAATAGGAACGGCGGTAAAAATCTCGTTGGAGCTGCTTGTCAGAGGCCAAGTGGCCAGTGCTTAACGCAACCTGGAGCCAGGCACACCTGGACCGGGAATTGCCCCTGAACTTACTTATTTTGTGACCTGGCGCCAGCATCCTGGCCCCTCTGGATTTGTTTCACGTTCGCAAAACGGAAACATTTGCTTGATAGGGGTGTGAAAGCGCCGCTCCTTGTTCTTTGTGCGTTCCCTCGTGTTTTCGGGAAAATCCCCACATCTTCCAGAAACTCCGAAACAACCTCCATTTTCCCACCACAGATGTGGCGCCCAGGCCGGCAGCGCCCGCCATCCCCCGTCCCCGCAAACTTCAGGGTGTCGGCCTCGAGTCTCCCAAACGCGTTCCCGCATACCCGGGCTGGCGTTCTCTGGCTCCAGCCGGCAGGTCTGATTCTTGAGCTCTCTCAGTTGTCCCTCAGGCAATTCTCCAACCTTGCCTCTGCACGTCGGGGAAGTCCAATCTCGACCGCCCCGGGGAGTGTTCCTTCGAATTGGACTGGGGAGGACGCAAGCACCCCGATGCCCAGACACAGATGGAGCCCCGACCTTCCCCCCGCCACCCGCAGCGCGTGCTAGCTCGCACTGCGCATTACTGTGCCCGGAGGTGGGGATAGGGACGCCCGGGCCGGCTCGCCAACTCGTTGGTGAGAGGATATCTCACCCAGGGACCCTGGCCATGGAGACTCCAGCGAGCAGGAAACCCAGAGGGCTTCAAGGTCCGGCGGATGTGGAACTGGCCCGGAGCGCGCTGCACTTGGGCAGCGCCCCTTTCGGTGCGCACCAGACCCCTCTAAATTTTGTCCACGAAGGAAAGTAAACATATTATATATACTTTCACAGTGGCTAGGTCCTAATTCTGCAAACTGGAGTTTCAGAAACGCAGCCAAGGGGCGCCAAGGGAGCCGGAGACTGCGACCGTCGGTTACAGGCAGGAAAGGGCCGTCTGGATTTCCCATTCCAAAAATGGGAGCCTCGGGTCGCCTTGCAGGTGACACCTGGGGAGACAACAGGTTAGGGAGCCTGGGACTGCCCTCGTTGGACCCGAGCGGTCCCTGCCCTCCAGGACTCCTCCCAGCGCCCACTGTCGACCCTCGCCACCCTTCTCCTTCACCCAGTCAAAGCTCTCAAACTTGCAGACTTGGAGAGAGAGGAAGGGAGCCAGGCAACGGAGTTGGGGAAATATTCTCTTGGTCATGTGAACTTTACTGCAGATCAGGAAGTTATCTAAAAGCTGCCAAAAATCTTCGAACTCCAGAACTCCAAATGTTGTCTATTTTTCACACCTCACCACCGGGCAAGGAATCTGCTGCCTTGGGGGTTAGTCAGATTTCCTATTCTTCTTCAGCTTGGTTCTCCCCCACCTGCTGGTTTCATTTGGAGACAATTTTCCTTTTATTCATTCGTGAGACCATGTGGCTCCCATACTTACCTGGGCTGGCTCTCCCTTCACCCCTCCACCCCCCCACCCCCGTTTTGGAAATTCCGAATCTCCTCCTGAGGAGGGAAAGCCGGGTTGAGGGAGGGTCAGGAAAAGGAAGTCGAGCCCGAACTCCAGGCGTGCAATATTATATTTTCCCCTGGGTGCCTGTGATTCATTCCAGGAAAAAAAAAGTGCAGCCCTAGAAGTATTTTTAGTGGGCGCCCTTCTTTCCCTCCACCAAAGAACGCACTAATTCCCAGTCCTGAGTCAGGTTCACAGGCAGGAGCCTGGCCTTCTCCAGTCTTGTATCCCTCAAAGATCCGAGCACACAGTAGGCGCTCAGATAATGCAGCCTGGTTGACTGAACAGATATTCTGTTGGAGAAGGGGCAATTGTTCGCGAGCGATGGAAGCGAGGGCGCGCGCGCGTGTTTCCTGAGCCTCTCTAGGTAATTTCAGGCTCACACACGAGATTCCCGCAAGGGGATCCGCTCCGGCTCGGACACAGCCCGATTCCTCCTGGTCACCAGGCCCTAGGCGACGACGGGGACCGCCCCAGCTGACCCGTCTAACAAGGCAGCACATCGCTGCGCCCCCTACCCTACAGCGCTCCTTTCCTGTCCCACGAAGATCGGCACGAGCCCAACCCACCCGCCAGAGTCCAGATCGCTCTGCCGCCAGGAGCAGAGCCCCGCCAGAGGCCAGACAGCAGGGCGGCCCCTCCTCTTGCTCCGGGTGAATTAACTCTGGTAAAGGGGCGGCCGTGCCGTGCCCCAGTCCCGGGGACCTCGGACAGGACGGCCAGTCTCCGCGCCTCCCTGGGGCTCCCCCCCACCCGGAATCCCTCTTCCCGAATGTGCTGGGGCCCTGGGGCTGGACCACGGCCGGAAGGACTTGGAGTGGCCCGCGCAGCGTTATCGGCCACAGTCGTGGCTCTTGCCGGTTGGGAACCAACCTTCCTTTTGACTTTTGGGAACTGTCTGTAGGCAGAGAGGCCGGCGGGTGGCGCGCACCCCGGGAGCTGTTGGATGCCGAGGGCCCAGGACCCCGCCGCCCAGGGCTGAGCTCCCGGCCCCGCGCGCTGCCGAGGGTCGCAGTTGGCTTGACTCCACGTGGCGCGGGAACCCGGGCCTCCTCCCTCCTGGCCGCGGGGACTTGCCGCCGCCGGGCCTCTCCCTCGCGGCCAGTGGGGGCCTCCCCGTTCCCGGAGGGCAAGGCCCTTCTCCCGAGGGACCCGAGTCGTTCTGTCCGGCGGTGGGCCCAGGGAAGCAAAGGGAGGAAGGAATTTCCAATCGGTGCGTGTGACTATTTAATAAACTCCCCAAAGATGAGAATGCAAATCTCCTGGGGATCTTGGATTGTGATTCATCACTCTGCGGGTCATAAAATGCCCCCCTCCCCGCCACCTCCACGACCCCCCTTTAGGTTCGGCCTTGGCGACGTCTCCCGCTGAGCGCGGGGTGGGCGCGAACTCGGGGAACCGGAGGCCCCGGCATAGCCGCAGCAGGCGGGGCCGCGTGGCTCGCGGTGGGGAGAATCCTTCAGGCCCGACCTGGGCGCGGGGAGCATCTGGGGAGGTCCCGCCGCGCGTTTGGAAAGGTCCTGACTTCCGAGGTTGGCGCTAAGGTGTTCCAGAAGGCGGGCGAGTCTGGGCCGCCAGGGGGACTGGGCCGGGCCGGGCTGGAGGGCTGGGGGGCTGGCAGCGCGGCCAGCTGCCGGGGTGCAGAGCGGGGAGCCGGGCGGCGGCAGGCGCTTGGGTGGGGGACGAATTAAACACTCAGAGCCGGGTCCACGCGTTCCGGCCTCGTTTTAACGTCTGTCGTACTTACACGCGGTGTGAGAGTCAAGTCCACATTGAGAAAAACATCAAAGACCCGGGCTCAATGTGGACCACATATGGTAGTCTGTGAAGGCCTTGCCTGCCAAAGCATGCTTCTCAGTATTTTTCTCCTTTCCTTTCTGTTAGGCCCCCTCCCCCCACCCCTTGTTCTCCCTCCAAATGGGAGCGGGCGGCAGCTCCAGGCCGAATACCTAGGGCGCCTCGCGCTCCAGGGCGGCGGCTGGTGGCTGTGCCCAGGCCGTCCGTGAAGCCCTTGGGGAACCGAATCCAGCCAGGGACCTTGAAGGTGGGCGGCTGCGGGGGCCGCGACGGGTCCCGAAACCCTGGGCCGTCGTCGGTGGCAGAGTTGAGGCTGCTCCGGGTGGCTTCGGGCACGACCCTTGCTGCGCCGCGCCGCCGTGTCCACGCGTTCCGGACACGATCGCCGGTTCTCCGGGCCCCGCCCGCTGTCCGGGGCCGAGAGGGCACCTCATAGGGGTTTAACTAAATGAACATGGGACAAACCGAAGGGAGGTCAGAGTTTGGCCAAGCCACTTTTTTGCTTCAGTCTAAACAAAACTTAGTTGCAAAGCTCCTCTTTTGCCTCATTCGCTGCTGTCGCCATCACCACCACAGCCATCCTCATCATCTGAATCACTGAATCACTGACTCAGTCTTAAAAATTACCTAGCAGAGAGGCAGAGGACAGCCGGCTAAGAGTGTAGGCAGTTTGCCCCAGGAATTCCTCAAGATGAAACCTCAGAATGTCAGGGGTCCTTAAAAGTGATCTAGTTGGATTTCTGAATTTCCCTGAAGGGGAACCTGAGACTCAAAGAGGTGAAGCTCCCTGCCCAGGGCACACGGCCCTGAGGGACTGAGGGAGGCCCTTGTCCCTACCCCTGGGGCCGGCTGGGCTCACTTTTACCCACGTCACCGTCAGCGGAAGGACAAGCTGGGTAATTTCCTCTTCTTTCAGTTTCTTTGATTAAAAGGATGCCTTTCACCACCTCTGAAAAATGATCTCAGGATATTATCCCTCAGCCAATTTACATGCAAAGTTAGTATTAAAGACAGCGGTAAATTCCTGGGACTCCCATATAAAAGAAGATCCACGTTGTCACTGGAATACGAGTCTTTTCCCAGCATCATCAGGTATTGATGATGGTGTGAGAAGGAAACACAACACACATGGTGTTGATTAAATATGATTCTTGTCAAACCTTCCAGTGTTCTGGTGACTTAGATGCAGAGACCAGTGGGGGATGTTACCTGACAAGTAGTTATAAAACCTGGGCTCTAGACTTGGCTTTGCCGTCAACCCAATGCTTGTCTTCATCAAAGTCAATTTCTCTGCATCTCCTGTCTCTGTCTCTTTCGCTCAACACACATGCACACCAACATATTTATGATATATTACTAATTTTTAATCCAGGTGATATGTTTGCTTCATAAATCCAATTTCTGTTCTCATATTCTCCAGTGCTATAACATGCAACAACATCTTATGAACCCCTTACCCATACCAGATGGGAAAGCAGCAAAGCCAGCAGTAAAACCCAGCTTATTCTTGAGTTTTGTACTCAGAGAATGTTAAACCTGGGAAGGGTTTTAGGGATGCTTTAGCTCTTTCATCTTATAGATGAGTACACTGGGGCTCAGAGAGGTGATTTCCCCAGGTCACTCAGCTGGGGAGCCCAGGTTGCTTCCTGGTCAGTGCCAGTCTCCTCCAAGAAAGTTACCCCAAGTTGGGGTCCACCAGTCTCAGTGACAGGCTCAGGTAAACATGAACCAAGTCTTCAGGATACCTTTTTCTACCATCCCAACTATCCCAACTCCTCACCTTACTTTCTCACTCTTACTTAGGCCAGAATATAACAGCCTTGGGTTCAGGAGTAAGAATTTAAAACAAAACTCAAAGTCAGTATCATGGTACTGAAGAGATGCTTTTTTTCTTCAAACTTACCTACATTGAGACTTGGAGCACTCAAGGGCTTTTGGGAGAAGGTCGTGGTTTCTCTAATGAGGAATATGACAACAGGTCTCATTTGTTTTATTGGTCCTGAATCCAACGTAGGAGAAGACAAAGCACCTCGTTAAACTTTGTAGAGACATTGTTCAGAATAATATTCAACTGATCCTGACACTCCCCTCACACAACAAACCCCAAAATGACCATTGTGGGGGTAGATTGGGGAGTGCCTTCTTGATTGAGAAAATGCCTTGGGGAAATTGTCTGCCATGTTGAAAATTAAGTCTAGAATACTTCCTCCCTCCTGGCTGCCTGGCCCTAGTTGACCAACTGCTGCTACCTGGCTGGAATCCAAACTGTGTCAGAGGAACAGTTGTGATATGTTTTCCCTGTAGCATAATAGGCAGTTTCTCTGCACCGAAGTAGTCTTTTTTCTCTGTTGCCTTCAGACTGGGGGCCTTGATGACTTGGGGTCTGAAAGAACCACAAACTAGCACCAGTTCATTGGGAATCTCCAGGCCCCTTCCTTAGGCATTGCGGGAATGGTCTGTCCAGTCCAGCTAGTCCTTCTAGCACCCTTTCGAGGCAACAGAGAAGCAAGGATGGATCTAAGAATTTGGCCACAGGAAAGACATGTTTGTGCTTAAATTGGGGTGATTGCGTACATTGTTCTCTGCAACTATACAGCAGAAATAGCTTTCCCACCATGTCTCAGAATCATGTCTCCGGTGTCTTCTCTTCTGATATGAAACCCTCTCTTAGGGCAAAACTTAATTGTAATACTTACCTTGTGAGGTCGTTGTGGGGATTAAATGAGATTATCCAATAAATGTGCTTTGCACAGTGCTGAATAAATAGTAAGCAAATGTTATTAGCAAATACTTTATTTGCTGATAACCATTTTGTGTTTTCATCTACCACCTATATGTTGATGCTGTCTGTATCTCTCCACAGTCCAGGCCTCTTTACGGAGCTTTAGACCTCAATTACCAACTCCCTTCTGGAGGACATGCCCATGTGGATGTGCTTAGAGTTTGAAAACTCAACATGTTTAAAACAGAACTTTCTCTTTCCCATTGCATACTCATACTTTCTTCTCCTTGTCTCCATGCATGGCACCACCCTTCACTGTTCAGTCCAGTATCCTGGCCACTATTGCCAGGTCCTTCCAAGTATTTTTTCAAATTCAAGCCTTCCTCACCCCACCACCACACCCACTTGAGTATTTGCAGTTAGCTCTTTTTGTCCCATCGTTTCTTTTGCTGATCACTCCAGCCAGAGTGATTTTTAGTCAATGCAGTTTGAATGCTTCATTTCCCTATTTTTAGATCTTTCAATCATTGGTGTTTTCTTGAAGTCCAAAGGGCAATTGCTGAGCTTATGAATGACCTTTGTATTCTCCTTTTTCCTCACTCTCCCTACATACCTGCTAAGCCCTGCTGCCCTGGGGGCTCTGGAAGGCCATACGTCTCTGTTCCCACTGGCTGGTGTCACGGTGGAAGGAAGAGCCTGGACCACTCTTCAACCTCATCCTACCCCTGCCCCCGACTCTTTCCTTCCTCTAAAAGCCAGGCAGCACCAACCCTTGGCCCCCACTGGAAGGGGAGGACTTCCCTGCCTGGGCCAAGTGGAGTGAGGAGGGGGGTGGAACAGCACAACCTGGACCGGGAGTTTTCTCTCTGCGCTCTCCACCCTTTGGAAGATGGATTTGCTTTCTTCCTCTTCCACGCTCCTCACAGGATGACAGCCAGCCTAAATGGAAACGGAGTGTCCTGTGTGCCACGTGGAGCTTGGGAAAAGGAAGTGATTAAGACCCTGAGGTTTCCTGGCTCTTTGTGGTGTTTATGGTGGGTTTTGATTTGGAGAAAGAGTGAGGAGAGGTTAAGGCCGGTTTCAATCTACCAGCATCCTGTACGTGTCTGTGCTGCAGATGGCACGTGGGAAGAGCAGCCGTGCGTGCCTCAGTGTGCACACACATACCTATGGGTGCGGGATCCTGTCTCCACGTGCTGTGTGTGGTCGGGTCCTGAGAGACAGAGCACATGCCTGCTTGGAAGGAAGCAGACATCTTCCCAGCTGTAGAAGGAGGGCTTTGAGGATCTCTCATCTGACAGCTGCGGGTCTGAATCTACTCTGGAAGGCACACATTTCAGTTTTCAAACACCATAATTCTTGAAATCGTTCCAATCTTTGAACTACTGTTATTTGACAGGGAGAAGGGAGAAGCCCCATTAAATTATATCGATCAACTTGACTTAAAGCTAATTTCATGGAACAAAAGTGTTTGTTGAAATTTGGAAAATAACTATACTAATCTGGAAAAGAAAATTTAGCCATCCACTTGGGCTGCTGTTGCAAATCATCACCAAATTTCAAGTTAAGATGAATTCAATAAAAGTAATTCTTTTGTATTCATCACAATGCTAAGAGCATAGAGTTGGTATTATGGCCTATAGCAATTTAAAGTTTTTGATTGAAATGACAGTAACATACACATAAACACACAGAACACTCAGCAACGTTAGTAATGATGGCAGTGTGTACCAATGCCACTTTTTACATAGTGCTGGTAGTGTGTTTACTGCACTGCGCACGTTAGAGCAGTGCCTTTCACACTGCAGGCTGCCAACCATCAGTAACTCATGAAATGAATAATGGGAGTTTTGACTAGCATTTCAAAAATAAAATGGAGTAGAATAGAAAATATCAGAAGAATGGTAAAAATAAATATTCTTTTATGAATCTTTTTTCCACATACATATACATACACAGACGTATGTATACTGGGTTGCAGTGTCAAATGTATTTCTTACTGTGGTTTACATTTCAGAAAACTTTCAAGTCTATTCTGGGAAACTCCATGTTCTACAACGAGATTACACTCAGTGTTTTGCTCTTCAGGTTTGGGATGTGTTCTAGTTTGTAAGCTGCTGGAATGTGATATACCAGAAGTGGAATGGCTTTTAAAAGGGGGAGATTATTAAGTTGCAAATTTACAGTTATAAGGTTGTGAAGACGTCCAAATTAAGGCAAGGCTATAAAAATGTCCACATTAAGGCATCCAAGAGAAGATACCTTGGCTTAAGAAGGCCGATGATGTTCAGGTTTCTCTGTCACCTGGAAAGGCACATGGCGATGTCTGCTAGCTTTCTCTCCAGGCTTTTCAATGGCTTCCTGGGGGGCGTTTATTTCCTTCCTCTCCAATGGTTTCTGGTTGTGTGGCCTCTGTTGGCTCTAAAGCTTTTTTACAAAATGGTTCCCTCTTAAAGAATCCCAGTAAGCAACCCCACCTTGAATGGGTAGAGGCACATCTCCATGGAAACTATCTAATTAAAAGTTACCACCCTCAATTGGGTGGGTCACATCTCCATGGAAACTATCAGAAAGATCCCACCCAGCAATATTGAATGAGGATTAAAGGACATGGCTTTTCTGGGATATGTACCCCAGAAAAGCCATGTCCTTTGATCCTGTGAGGCTGAGGCCCCTGCTGCCCCCTGCTGCCCACCCTGACCCACACCTGGCCTCATTGCAGAATTGACTCTGAGCATCGCTATTGCTGAAAACGAGTTCGAGGGGCAAGCACTTATTCTTTTTAATCTAATTTTTTGCTTTTCAAATAGCTTTTAAATCTAATTTTTTCCTCATTATGACAGTAAGACTGGACAGGAGATCATATCAAGCTTCAGACCCCAAGCTTAGGAGAGAACTAGCACCCACTGGAAGACTATTAGAATAGGAACTCTGGAGCAAAGACCAACGCAGAAGGTGGATTATCCAAACTGGGTATGAGAGGGCAAAGAGAGGAATGCTTGGACTCAGAAATTTTGGAAAAGGGGTCCATTTTCTTAATGGGGCCCAGTAGAATAGTCTTGAATGATGGGAAGTAATTTAGGAGCTCGGTGATTGATGCTTAGTGATTGTTCTCTTGGGGTGCTGAAGAGAAGCAGATACTACTTTCATTGTTCGTGTTTCAGGACACTAACTAAACCATATACCCTAGAGGTCAGGTCGTCTTGTGATAAAAGGTGATGCATCTGTTAGGTTTCTTCTCCTTCCTGGTAAGTGGACTTGTTACAGCCTGCATGCAGGAATGCTTAGTGTCTCCCTCTTTTGTCCACTCTAGACACTGGGATTGGTCAGCAGTGCCAAGAGCCTGCCTGCATGACTTCCTTCTATCTCTTCACGTAAAAGCATGCCAATCATAGCGTTGGGTTCTCTTACCATGTGGTCAGCCAGAGGAAAACGAGATTTAGGTTTGGATTTTGTGGGACATGCATCTGGCTGCATGCTCCACCTAGCTTTACTAGAACTCTGTATTGCCAGTGATGCTGCTTTTCCCCGACTAGTAATCATCGTTTCCCATTTTCTATTCCTGAATTGTATATTTCCATGTAGCAGCTATTCTCAAACTTAAGCTGGCATCAGTATCATCTGGAGAGTTTGTTAAAATTCTTATTGCTGGGTTCCACTCCTAGTTTCTGGGGTTGGGCTTGAGAATCTGCCTTTTTACCCAGTTTCCAAGTAATGCTGATGCTGCTGGTTTGGGGACTACACCGTGAGAACACTGTTCTGTAAAATCCTGAGAAGGGTGTAGAGCAGGGAGGTGACTGGCACGACAAATGAAGGCAAGCTTTAGTTACTGGACTTAATACCATCTTAATACTCTGCTCTCTCTTCCTCCACCCGCATGTCAATACCCTAAGACACAGGGCTGAGGATGAGATGACTCAAGTACCAACAGGAGCACTCAGCAATTAGTCTTGGGCTTCCCCATTTTGAGTGAGACTAACAAGGAGGTTGACTCAAGGGTGTGTGGCTACAGAGGTAACTTGTTCTTGCACAGACTGCTAGGGAGTGTGATTAAGGTACAATCTCTGTAGGGAAGCTGAGCTAATTATTGCCTGCAGCCCTCAGCGTCCCTAGATTTCCCTACCATCTTGTACTGTAGGCCTAGAAGAGTATAATCTGTAATTGTCAGTCACCTTTACAGCAAGAGTTCTGGGTGTCATTTAGCTTCTACCTATGAATGTAGGGGCATTTGAAAGGCACTGAAGAGGAAGACATCTCTTGGGTTGGTGGGTCATGTGAGGACTCTGAAGATGTGAGTGTGGGCAGTGGCCACGGTCCATGTCCACTGTCTAGTCACTGCCCTTGTGTGCGTGTGTGTATATGCGTGTGCTTGGGGTGGGGGAGGGGGGTGGCGGGATCTGATATCAGCAGCCCGTTCCTTACCAGCATATGGTGTGACCCAGAGGGCGAAAGCCTGGTGACTGCCTCTGAGTCTGCTCCTCCAGGCTTTCCACTTGATAGCACGTATTAAACGCTTTTGAGCGTGAAAGATCCAGAATGTTTTCTGTTTCCTGTACTGATGCAGGGAATGATGCAAAATTCCTGTTTGGGTGCTTTGTGCCTGAGCATTGGGTTAGGGTGGACATGTGTAGAGCAGACCCTGCAGGTGGTGAGGTGACTTAGCTGGGGGAATTTTGGGGACGGCACACCTGATCCAGGAGAGGCAGTCTGCTGTCCATGAATGGTGAGGCTGAAGGGATGAGCAAGCATCCTGGAGGGCTACCGTCTCATTCTGCCTCTCTGGGCATGAAGCCGCTCTTTCACTGGCTTCCCTTTCTGATTTTCACAGCAAAGCAGGAAAAACAACCATTTCTTGGAGCATCCAGGAAAAAATCTAATCTAAGGCCCAATGACTGTTCTCCTAATTTTGGTACTTGGTTGTAGATTGTCCTGAATTATTCTCTAGTTTCTGGACATTCACATCCCAATAAGGTTATAAGCAGCTTGAAGGAGGATAGTGAGTGCTGAGGTTCCAGACCAAGAGTTGAATGGCGGGTTACTTGGGCAAGTCTCTTTTGCTCAGAAGGAATTGAGAACTGGATGGGCACCGGCATGGCAAACCCATGCTGCAGTGTGGCAGACAAGAAGGCAGCTTCCTCTATTGATTTTCCTGCTTAAACCGCAGCTTGGAGCCCTGTTATGAAAGCCAGCACTACCCCATGCAGGGACTGTTTAAAAAGTTAAAAAGGGATCAGACTTCTACTAGAGATAAGAATGAAGCTGATCTGGACAGGACTGGAATAGATCAGAATACAGGGTAAAGGATGATATCATCCATATTTTAAGACTTCAACTTCTGTGTGAGACCAAAGGGAGAGATGTTTATTTGGTGCAAAATTTATATTCTGGGTAGCACATTACATAATTTAACTTGTATAGGCAGTTTAGTTGAACACCATAAGTACATAGAATCTTGAATAGGCCGTGAGATCATATTGGTTTGTCCATGTTAGTGTGATGCCCGGATATATATATCCCAGAGTAATTTGAGCAGTGAATAAAAAAGTATTTGTACAGTCCCCTTGGGGGCCTGGGGAGAAAGGAAGAAATATTCAACTTCCCCATTTGGAGAATTCCTGCTATTCTCACAAGCAGGGAGGACAACCAAATCAATAGGCTGAGCCCTCAATCTTGGGGTTCACACCTATGAAACTTATTCCTGCAAAGGATGGGATAAGCCTACGTATTATTACGCCTGAGTCACCCCCCAGAGAACCTCTTTCATTGCTCAGATGTGGCCCGTCTCTCTAAGCCATCTCAGCATGTGAACTCACTGCCCTCCCCCTTACATGGGACATGATTCCCAGGAGGGTAAATCTCCCTGGCAACATGGGACAGAACTACTGGGATGAACCAGGACCTGGCATCATGGGACTGAGAAAGTCTTCTTGACCAAAAGGGGGAAGAGAGAAATGAGACAAAACAAACTCTCAGTGGCTGAGGGATTTCAAATAGAGTTGAGAGCTTATGCTGGAGGTTATTTTTATGCATTATGTACATATCCCTTTTTAGTTTATGGTGTATTGGAGTGGCTGGAGGAAAGTACCTGAAACCATTGAGCTGTGTTCCAGTAGTCTTGATTATCGAAAACAATTGTATAATGATGTAACTGTTATAATGCGACTGTGTGAGTGTGAAAACCTTGTGTCTGATGCTCCTTTTATCCAGGATATGGACAGATGAGTTAAAATACATGGGTAAAAATAAATAATGGGGGGATATGGGGTAAAATAAACTGGGTCGATTGAAATACTAGTGACTAATGAGAGGGAGGGGTAAGAGGTATGGGGTGTATGAGCTTTTTCTTTTTATTTCTTTTTCTGGAGTGATGCAAATATTCCAAAAATGATCCTGGCGATGCATACACAGCTATGTGATGATATTGTGAGCCACTGAGTGTACACCATGTATGGACTGTATGAATGTGATTTGTCAATAAAAATAGACAAAGTACCAGAAGCTGTACCAACCCTGTACCGGAACTGATTGCTCAGTCCATCAGCTCCCCCTGAGCAGAGAGAAGAGTGAGTAGGTCACTGAATTTTTACCCAGAAGGATCGTCGCTCTGGCAGGCAGGGCCATCGCTCACAAAAGCATGGTGGCACCCCGTAGGAGCACACATCCCTGTTCCTTGGCAGTCAGCTGTGACCTTGCGAGTGGAATGACTGCCCTGGTCTTCGGTCCCTCCACCCGATGGCCGGCACCATGCGGAGAGAGGCAGCTCTCAGCCCCAGGGTAAAGACGCCCAGCAGGGCTGCAGGTGTCCCGCACGGACAGGCTGGTAAACCTGTCAAAAATATATGTTAACTGTGAGTTAATTTACTAATGTGAGGTGCCTGCCACCTTTCAAGGCGTAACAAAAGACACGTGTCTTCCTAGCCGGAGTTTGGGACCGACTTGTAGTGGCAGCTATGCGACAGATGGAAACATAGCAGCTGTTCCCAGGAAAGCCAGGCTGCGCTCGCGCACACCGCCCCCGGCTGCACAGCGGGCCCGGAGCCTCCCGGCGCAGGGCAGGGTCGGAACCCGCCGCGTCCCGGGGCGGTTCCCCGGATACAGTCCGGGGGTTGGGGTGGCGGGGGGTGGGGGGTGGGGAGAGGCCCAGGCCGCGCATGCCCAGTTCCTTCTCCCAACGCACCAATCAGAGCAGCCGCCCCTCCTCCTGGGAACGGGGCGGGGCGGGCGGAGAGCGCGGCGCCTGCGCCTGGGAACCCGGGGAAGCGGCCGGCGGCAGTGGGACTGTGTCGCTCCGCGTATTTAAAGGGATCGGCCAGTGGTGGAGCGGTTAGGAGAGGGCGTACAGGCGGTGTAGAGCTTTACTTCACTTTTATTGCATATTTTAAAGCCTAGGAGGACAAATCCAAGCGAAAGATCAAAGCATCGAAATAAAAGTTTAAGCAGTGGTAATCCTAACTGTTATCATTAAAGGTAACATTTAGCGCATTGCTGCAATAGGGCAGCAATTCCAAATGCAATGGGAACGTGAGGTCTGCAGACATGGATATGACTGATTCTCTGTCGAGACGTCCCTTGACCCTGAGGGCCCGGCTCGCTGCTTACGGGTGACCTGTAGCTTCCCAACACCGGCCGCGGAGGAACTGGGGTCGTTTTTAAACCCAGTGTTTTGTTTTTTTTTGTTTTTTTTTTTTTTTTGCAAAAACAGGGCCTCCAAAAATTTTGTACAATTTGGATGATTACATGGCATGTGATTTCTCAATAAAACCCAGTGTTTTTAAGGAAGGAGTTCCTGAATGTAAAGTGTGTGAGAAAATAACCTAAAAGTGAAATGTGAAGCTGGTCTATTGGGAAGTTGCGTCCTTCCAGGATTGGTTTTTAAATAATTGATTCGTTTGACACTTCGGAAAATGATTTAACAAAACATAACATCAAAGAAATTGTCCAGTGTGTTTCAGGTCATGCAGCCTGGAATATCAAAACCATATCCTTAACTGAGCGTCACGATTAGTGTAATTTTGCTGCAAAGTTTGGCATGGACTAGTTTGAAGTGTCAGACTTCTAGGCGCTATCACAGAATTGGCAAGATTCAAGGGATTTTTACTGA
>PVIY010028775.1:0-32735 GCA_004026745.1 Myrmecophaga tridactyla | reverse complement strand
GAGACGGGCCAGGTGAGATCTGAAACTGAAAGAAAGGCCCTCACGCTGCTGTGAAGTTTCCAAGAAGCAGCCACGAGCTGGACTCGAGGTCTGGGTTGAAGGTACGCAGTCCCTTCCTGGGGAAGGGAACAGAGTCTTACTATATTTTATTCCCAGAAAACCCATGACATGACTTTAAGCCTGTGTCCAAATTTCTCTCCCTAAAACATTTAATATCCCTCAAAACAGACATCACGGCGTGTCTCCTTTTCATATTAACCTAGAGTTTTTTGTTTGTTTCTTTCTGGAAGCATTTCTTCGAACCCACTAAAAATAGTATTTTGATAACTCCTTTTCCTATTTCTCAGGAATCAGATGATGCAGTGAGGCTGTGAGTTGGGTTAGAGTTCTCTTACATAAAATACTAAATCTGAACGGATAAATTTTTAGAAACAGCACACACTTTCTTTTCAACCCCAGAGAACAAGTTAACAACAAAAAAG
Organism: Myrmecophaga tridactyla; assembly: GCA_004026745.1. Classification (NCBI taxonomy): domain Eukaryota; kingdom Metazoa; phylum Chordata; class Mammalia; order Pilosa; family Myrmecophagidae; genus Myrmecophaga; species Myrmecophaga tridactyla. Next base: position 32,253 of record PVIY010028775.1, on the reverse strand, counting down.
ATTGGTGCAAAAAAATAAAAGGCAAGTTAGTTTTTGCATGAGTGCAGCAGTGGGCTGGGGCGGGCTGGGGTGAGGAGGCTGGGAAAGTGGGGTCCCCTCGCCAGGACCCCCTGCCCGTGTGCTTAGGAAGGAGACTACCCCTGAACCTCACTGCCCTGTCGGGGAGCCCTGGACTCCTGGGCCAGTGTAAAGGGGTCGTGACCTTTTGCTCACAGTCCTGTGCCGTTGCCCGAGGGGCTGGGATGCAGACCCTTGAAATCTCTGTCAAAAGATCTCAATCCGGCTCTTCAAAGCGAGAGGGGAGCCCGGTCTTTCCAGGAGGGCCACCAAGGCAGGTGTGGTCTCCCGGCAGAGCACACCAAGTGGTGTTTGGGGGCAGGGTGTTTGGGGGACTGTGTAATGCCTGTCAAAAACAAAGGTGGGTGGGTAGAGCAGGGTGGCCAGGGTGAGCCTCAGACCCCAGGCTCTGGAGCAAGCATTGCCCCTCAGAGACGACCCATTGCGGGCAGAAAGGGCAGCACTCGGGCCTGGCTGGGGCAGCCCGGGGACCACGGCCTTGTCTTTGTCTGCTCACCCTGTCCCTGCCTCTTGGCCAGGACTCTGGTGCTCTCAGCCTGGCCCTTGGGCCCAACCCCCCTCTCGCCCTCCTGCCCTTCGGCTCTCCTGAGAGCCTCACCTAGAGGAGGCCCAGACTGGGACTCAGGGACACAGGCCCCACAGCAGCTGTCCAGGCGGTGGCTGAGCCCACTTTGCAGAGTGGGGACCTGGCCAGTTATCCACTGCCTCCTGCCATCAGCATGGTGGGGCCCGGGTTTGAGCTCAGGGAGCTGGCCCTGCATGGACAGCTTGCTTCCCGCTGGCCGTGTGCCCAGGCCTGTCCCAGGGCGGCAGCTGGGGACCGTCCCCTGTGGCCCAGCTGTGGCCCCCACGCAGTGGGCTGGCTCCTCTCCCCCAGGCATAGGGGGTCAGCAGACCTGAGCATGTACCCTCCAGCCCCAGCTTGGTATCTCTAGCAACGTGTTGAGAGATGGGATCTGAGCACCTCCTGGCGTTTCTAACCCCATTACCATTACAAAAAAAAACCGCTTTTATGATTTTGGCCTCTAGAAAAGTCTGCACTTAAAGTAACTCATTTCCTGAAAGAAATGGCATCTGTTGTCACTGTTTCCCTATTACACATTCATCAAAAACATATAACATTGACCAGTTTGAAATTAGCATTACCATGCTGAATTAATACATTTCCAGCAAAGTTACTACCTCTGGTTTGGTAAATTGCCCCACCCTTTCTGGGGTAAATATAAAGTTTGTTTTAGACTTTTCAAAGCAAATGAATGAGCTCCCACAGCCCCCGGCTCTATCAGTACACGTGGGGGCTTGGGGAACGCAGGGTGGGAGCCTTGCTTTACAGTGAAAGAAATGAAGGCTCCAATAGTTACTGACCTTGCTCAGGTCACAGGTGGCACTGACCTTGGCCCTCAGACATGCAGCCTCCTGGGAAGCTCTGCCCACTGCCAGCAGCCTCCCCCCACACACACACCTCCCCTGCTCTTGAGCCTGGGGCTGCCTCGGCAAGTAGGGATCCCTTCTGGGGTCTTTGCCATGTGCTGACCTCAGGGTCACCTCTTAGGCTCGGTTTAACCATCTGTGAAATGGGGTGCCAGCAAGTCTGTCCCAGGGATTAATGCCAATAATAAACAGGGGTGCCACTCTCCCAGGGGTCTTGCACACAGCAGGGACTCACAGCCCTTCCTTCTTCTCTTTTGTGGCAGAAATTCCCTCTCTACAAATCCATGGCAAACAGTACTCTCGGTAGGAATTCTTTTTTTGTTGTTCTGTTTCTTTTCCTATGTTTAATTCAAGAGGCCTGGGATCCAAGTTTCTCTGGGAAGTGACTCCTTGTAAGAGACGAGCTCATCACTGGAGCCCGATGCAGAGCTCCCGTGCACGGCAGTGCAGGGGGCTGCTGCCTGCCGTGGGCCATGGGGAAGGGGCCTCAGTTTCCCCGGGTGTAATCAGGATGACCATCCTCCACTTCACGGTCTTGCTGCGGTCAGTGAGTGAAATAATCCCTGTGTACCTGAAGCGGTCATTAGACGCGAGTGGGTGCAGCATGGGGCCCGGCTGCTGTCAGCCCTGGAGTCCGCAGTGGGCTGCTCGCTGGCCCTGTCTCTCCCTCCCTTAACGCAGCTGAAGTTTCCAGAGGCGAATTCCTGCCCCACTCGGCTGTGCGCGATCACAGATGCTAAAGGAAGGTAGATTTGAAGAGGCTGACGATAGTTTACACAGTTGAGGCAAATGTAGTATCCGGCTTCTCTAGAAGTCAGTGTACCTTATAAGGGGCACTGGACGTCCAAGTGACAATGGCCATTTTAATTAGTCTTTATCAATTTTTTTTTTTTTTTGCATGAGCAGGCACTGGGAATTGAACCCGGATCTCTGGCATGGCAGGCGAGAACTCTGCCTGCCAAACCACCGTGGTCTGCCCTTTAGTCTTTAAAAATGAGTTATAAAATGTGCATAATTTTAAACATAACCAGAGAGCATATGAGGAAAAGCATTTCCGCCCCCTGCCCAGCCACTGTCTTCTGGCCGTCTTGTTTCTCCCTCTGAAGTTCTCAGGAAGGGCATACACAGATATTGCTTTTGCATACAGAAAAGGGACCACTGCATACACGCTGGCCTGCACTGCTTCTTTTTACTTTAACTCAACAGACCTTGGAGATTCTGTCATGTTGGTGTGTACAGAATGGCCACACTAATGTGTTAAGAGCTGGTTTTAAATGGAGAGTATTGTAAAGTGACTGGTGGGCATGCCGTGGGCTCAGTTTCCCTGGGAGGCCGCCGTGCTCTAGGCCTCAGCGCACCTGCAGGTCTGGGGTGTGGGGCTGCCGCGCCCAAGGTTCTGCAAAGATGGGATTTCCATCAACATTGCAGAGCATCGTTTAGTTTTCTGATTTTTTTTGGTCAAGGGTGAGGAATGATGAGTAGGACAAGGTAGGTTCTTTCTTCTTTATCTGTCTCGGCACATCTTCTGAAATAAGAAGTGAAGAGGCTGAACCCAAAGCACAGCAGACGGTAACGCGGCCGGCATTTTAACTGGTTTTCCGTGAAACCCGCCCCAGCCCGGGCGCCCGGCCCCTCCTCGGCGCAGCGCGGCCTCACGCCCCGGGATAGCAGGGCCCGGCGCTGCTGGGGACCCCCGGGGCGGGTGACCCTCCGCCAGCGGGGACGAAGGTGACCGCCAGCGTCCCGGCCTCGGTGCCTGCGCGTGGGCGGCTTTCGGGTGGCCCCGAGCTGGGGGACGCCGGCCCCGGGGTCCAGTGGCGAGGCCGTGTCGCGGGCCCGCGCCAGCTGCAGCGCTAAGGCGCCCGCGGGGCGCGGGAAGCTGACCCTCCGCCCGGCCCCCGGAGACCCCCCCAGAGCCGCGCGGACGACCCCGACCTTGGGCGGACACGGGGGCCCCGCGGGCAGGGAGCGCCCCGGGAGGCTGGGGGTCCCGGCAGGGCCCCGCTCAGCGTCCCCAGCCCCCTATCCCCGCGCCCACGACCCCGCCCGGACCCCCCTTGGCCCCCGCCGCGCCCCGTCCCAGGCCTGCCCTCTGACCCCGCCGTGACCCCGCCCCTGCCGCCCGTTGACCCCGCGGCCGCGCCCCCGGCCAGCACCCCGGCCCGCAGCCCGGCCCCGCGCCCCGCGCCCCGCGCCCCGCGCCGGCGGAACTGTGGGAGCGGCGCGCACAGGAAGTGGCGGCGGCGGCGCGGCCCAGGGCGGCGGGCGCGGGATGGGGCCCGGGGCCGGCGGGCGCCGCAATCGCTGAGCCCCAGAGGGCCGGGCGTCCGCCCAGGCGGCCAGAGCGCGGGGCCCGCGCGCCGGGGACCCTGGCCCGAGGCGACGCCGACGGACGGCGGCCGGCGCGACGAGCAGGCGGCGGCGGCTGCAGGTGAGCGGGGCCCCCGCCCGGGGCGGGCCGCCAGCCTCCCCGACCCTCCCCGCCGCCCGAGGTCGGGCCGCCCGCACCCCCTGCCCCGCTCGCCGCCCGAGGTCGGGCCGCCCTAGGCCCCGCCGCAGTGCTGGCCGCGCTCCGGCCGGCGCGGGGCCTGCGAGGGAACGGGGACTAGGGGTGGGGGGCACCGGGTCCGCGGGGCCCGGGGCTTCCCCCAACCCCGGGGCGCCCGGGCCACCCTGTCCGCCCCGAGGCCCAGGCCCCAGGGCCCAGGCCCACCCACCGGACTCGCGGCCGCCACAGCGGGGAGGGTCGCCTGGGGAGAGGAGCGGGCGGCCCTGGGCTGAGGGAGGGGGCGACGGGGCTTCCCGGGGTTGGGATCCCTTCCTCTCCCGCCACGGGACTCGGCTCAGACCCCTGTGGGCTCCGCGCCCTCCGCCAGGTTTCGGAGCGCTGGGGACTCGGGGCCCCGCGGGGGGGCTGCGTTACTTTCACTTTTTGCTGGCTCAGCTTGGGGGTTGGGGGAGGGGGGTGCTGCGGGACGCCAGGGAGCGGCGGGTGAGTGCCCGGGCAGGGCCCACTGCCAGCGTCCGCATTTCAGCCAGCGACTGAAGTCCATAATCAGGCCAATTTGAGAGGAGAAGCCCCCTCCCCGCGGGGATCCCCTAGGTCCCCAGGAAGGAGGGCCGTCAGCAGTTGAAGCCAGCACATTGTGCAGGCTTTTAAGTTTTTTTTTAACTTTGAGAGAAGTGCAGCGAAATGGGGGGGGGAGGCTGCCATCCAGACCTTTCCTTTTAAAAAAATGCTTGAAATGAAAAGTCTTGAGTAAGAGAACACTTGTGCTGCCAGGTGTAGGGTGACCCTCTGAGAGGGAAGGAGGGGGCTGGGGGCCTGCTCGCCTTGGGGCTGACTGCAGTGAAAGTGGGCACATGCTGAAAATGGAAATTACTCCGGAGAACCCGGCCCTGGTTCCTCCCTGGCATCCCCCGGGGAATGGGGACCACTCTTGTTTCATCCAAACCCAAGAGCCCCCTAAGCGTGTTAAGTCACAGCCCACCAGGCTTATGACATCCGTTAGGGAATCCTAATCAAGGGCTCCCTTGGTTTAAAAGCTTCCCAGGGGTCTCAGACTCTGAAACTCTCTTTTCCGGTCGCTCCCCAGCTATGTCCCTCTTTCTCCTACATAATTGCGATTGCTCCCCTTCTGGCGCCTGAGAGCTTCAGAGTGCATGGGTCACGTGCACATCTGTATCCTTTCTCCTTGATTCTTAAGAATCTTTTTGGTTACGTTGTTTTAAGAAGAGGCCACTGGGCTGGAGCTCAGAAAGCCTCCTCCCGGCCTGGGCGGGTGTAGCTGCCTCCCCTGCTTGAACCTGACTTCCTAGCCTGGGGTGGGCCTGGCGGCTGGGGAGTCTCACCCGGGTTGGTCCTACCTGGGCCTGCCTGTGGAAGGGCGAGCTGCCAGCCACCAGCCCTTTGACCCCTTCCTTTGGGCAGCGGCCTGAAGGGTGGCGGGAACTGGGTAGAGGCAGTTTCATATGGCAGAGGAGGGTCCTGTTGGGCGTGCAGATTCTAGAACAGTCCCCAGGGCAGGCCGCTACACTGTGCCGTGCCGGCCACTGGTGGAGAAGGGACGGACTGACCGCTTGCAGGCGCTTGGGGTCCCACCCTGGTTTGTGACCCCCTTGAGGAGCCTCGGTCCCTCTGCATGCGTCCCTCTGCATGCACCTGAGGAGGTGAGGGGGAAGCCCTGGCTTTGTTTGGGAAGTTAGGAGAAAGTGTCACCAAAGTCATCTGTTTTATTGCTTTTGCTGCTGATACTCAGGTACATGTTTTCTTGGCTCTACACTCAACCTTGTAGAAACGTGGTTCGAGAAAAGGGAGGCGGTTAGTGACCTGCCCACAGCAATGTTGCCATCAGAGTGGCCTGATTTAGACCAAATCCACAGGCTTCCACCTTTTCAGACGTGTCACGTGCTAAAAGTCCATAAATCTTATTTCTGCTCAAATCAGAGATAGGAGGCAAATGCTGAAATCTGCACAAACGGAGAACCAAAAAGAGAAGTTGTGTTTGAGAAGAGCCAAATTTCCTTTTTTTGGGTGCAGGGGGCAGACCTCTGGTTAACTTGCCCAATAACATCTTACCCTGGAATTGTACCCCTTCCCTTCGTGCTTATCCTCGCTCACTGCAGGAAGCAGGGGGTAAGCACCGACAGTGTTGGTGAAATGCCACAGCCCCTCGCTTCAGCAGTTAAGACCAAGTAGTTGTCACCATCACAAAACGGCCCTGGCCCTGTCACAAAACGCTGATGTTTTTTTGTTGCAAGTGTGGCTGGCTGATATTTATAGAGCAAAGAGTTGGATGTGTTGGCTACATTCGAATGTTTCCTTTATCATGACTGGGAGACCATTCTTAGTTACTGTGTGTCTGCTCATTGAGAAGCACACTTTACAGTAGGGCCGGGCAGCATTTCTAAAAACAGTTGCACAGAAATTTTGTGGGATTTTACTTTTGGTTAACCTAAGAATGTTTGAGGTTTTTTTAAAATGATTTGTGTCAAATTATAAAGTGAAATTACTATGACTTAACCCATCATTCCTAAAACCACTTTGTAATAACCTTAAGATTAATTCTAAGTTCTAGTTTTCGAGATGTTGAACGTCAGTAAAAGTCTGAGTGCCTCAGTTCTGCCCGTCTCCACCTGAGTTGTTTAGAAGCCTTGGCCGCGCTGTGATTACTCAGTCGCGGGAAGTGCGGGAGCCCGACACCCTGAGCCTTGGACACCCAAGCCTGGGACACCCTGAACCTGGGACAGCGTGGGCGCCGTTTGGGGACTGGAGAAGCAGCGGTGATCACGGGAGTGGCTGGAGTCACGTGGTCTCTCGGGGCTGTGGCTTGACTGGCCACGCGTTTCCCAAGCACAGACTGAATTGTCGCCCACGGGGTGCATTTTAGATATTAGTGTTTGTGAGTCGAAAGGAACCCAAGGGCCCTTCAGTGAGGGATGGGTCTGTGTCCTGTAGGGCGACACACTGAAGCGGGGGCTGGGGGTCACCACGCAGAGCTGGGTGCTTGTAGGGGGATGAGTGAACCCAGGTGAAGCCGGCAGCCCCGTGTGCTCTGGGCTCCCCTGTGCTCGCGGGGTGGGGGATGAGCTGCATACTAGATGACACTAGCAGGACTGAGGCTGCTGCAGGGCACACCTGTCCCCACCCCACCTCCTCCCTGCTGGGTCTGAAGCAGGTGAGGGCAGCTCAGCGCTGGAGCTCCTAGGAGAGAGGCTACTTTTCTCTGCGTTGTGTCCTGTTCGCAGATCTGAAGTTTTATAAGTATATGCAGTTACATACATGTGAAATGTGCCCCTGCTTTGTAACCTATATCACGCATGCTTTGTTCATTATTTATAACGGCTGTAATGATAGCTCCTCTGTGAGGTGTTTTATAGGTTCATTATGTTGTTTAATTCTCAGAACTCCCGGGCTGGAGAGTGCTCTTGCCCCATTAGACAGGTGGAAGGCTTGCCCTGGGTAACTCAGCTAGCGAGGGATCATTCTAGATTTCAGACAAATGTCTCGTTAACCCCAAAGCCCTCATTCCTTTACTGAACCGCCTTGATGCCCAGAAAACCCAGTACATAAAAATCTGCATTTCTGCAGAGCTGCGTTCTAGTAGCCATGTTTCTTGAAGGTAATTGTATAATGATACAGCTTTCACAATGTGACTGTGTGATTGTGAAAACCTTGTGTCTGATGCTTTATCTACCTTATGGACAGATGAGTAAAACATATGGATTAAAAATAAATAAATAACAGGGGGAGCAAATGTTAAAATAAATTTAATAGATTGAAGTACTAGTGATCAATGAAAGGGAGGGGTAAGGGGTATGGTATGTATGAATTTTTTTTCTGATTTCTTTTTATTTCTTTTTCTGAATTGATGCAAATGTTCTAAGAAATGATCATGATGATGAATATACAACTATGTGATAAAAAAAGAATGTTCATATTGTATGTTGATTGGTTTTATTAATAAAAATTTTAAAAATAAAAATTAAAAAAAAAATTTTAAAAAGTAAATGCTGGGAGAAAAAAAAATGAACCTTAAAAAAAAAATCTGCATTTTCAAAGCAGAAACTAAGTGATTGGCTTCACAAGAGTACTCATTTAAAAACTTTTCACTTGAAGGCTACTTTTACTTGACAGACTACAGGCTCAGAAACCCTCAATCTATGATAGGAACAGTACAGGCCAGTGTGATGCCACATCCCGGAGAACAAGGTCAGTTTGTGTAAATTCGTCTGCGTTCAACTTTTCCCTGTGCAGTTCATAGTGTAAACCGATGCAGCCCCCCTGGCTGTTCGTAGACCATTGTCCTGTTTTGGCTGGAGTGACTGACTGAATGAAGATGCTTTGTTAGGGGGGTCACATGGTCTTCAGATAAAAATCAATCACTGGGCACACCTTCCACATACAGTGCAGTTGTAGCAAAATTTGCCACAAGACAGTAGTCAAATTATTAAATGAAGATTGCATCAAGTTTGGGTTGCCCAGGAAGCAGATGCAAAGGTGGAATTAGCCGTGCAGATTTATCAGGGAAGCACTGAGGACAGAGCAAGCAGGAGCAGGTGGGGAGAGCCGCTGCCAAGATGCAGGTGGAACCCCTGGGGGGGGGCATGGAGGGAGGAAGGAGGCTGGTGGGGGGTTGCCGCGGCCCACAGTCCAGCTCTGCGTGCCCCGGCCAGCCCAGTGGGGGTCCCTGAGTTCGAGTCCCCTGCAGACTGCAGTTCAGTTCTGGCTCCAGGTTAGAAGTTTAGTTTCCTGGAACCCCAAGTGTTTTGTTCTTTTTGCTTCTTTCCTTAAAATTTTAGTGAGTTACAGGATTAAAAGTTTCCTTTTGGGGAATGAAGCTATCCAGGAAGTTTGTAAGCACAGACTCGGACCGAGGCCGAGGGGAAGGTGATTGCATGAAGCATGAGAGGTGAGCTGGGCAGGTGGGAGTATGTGAGCCAGAGCCTCTCCGAGGGGTGCGGCCCCCCCCCCCCACCACTGACTTCTGGATGCAGGGGCCAGGCCAGGTGCAAGACCAGAGTTGTAAGGTCTTCTGAGAAAAGCCAGAAATCTGGATTTTTACATACTGTTTCTTTCTTAATTTTTAACAAACTGTGCAGGTCAGATAAAAAATGTTGGTGCTTGGATTCAGCCTATGGACCACTATTATTACAGCCTCAGCTTATTTCTTGAAATAAAGTAACTGAGCTAATTAAACAAGGGCAAATGGGCACTTCCAAAATGCATGTTAGAAAAGCAAAGAGTCACCCACAAAAGAAACCCAGGAACTCATGTGCAGGCCTAAGACAAAAAGCTGCCCAGCCATCTCAAGCTCAGCTTGGAAATAGACTGGGGTTCTCTGATGGCTTTTAGAGGGCAAGGAGACCTCACCCAGAGAGGAAGCAGCCGCCTAGAATGAAGGGGCTCCAGCGGTCTTTAAATGAGGGGCCTGCTGCCCACGGTACAATGTACGTAAAGATGAACTGTCTGCAGAATGCGTTCATGCAGCCACCAAGGCCCTGCGGGTCGTGTCTTCTCAGGTGCGCTCTGTGTGCATCTCTGGGCCTGTGTTCCCGTAGTTGGAGGAACTGCTCGTGGGTGTGGAGGTGAGAATGCCCGCGAGAAGCCAGGCTGTTTCCCAGGCTGTGTGCCAGGCTCGCCCCGGAGGCAGGTCTCCGTGGCCTCAGACAGGATGGCCCATGGCCTTCCCTGGGGGCTCCCCGGAGGGGGAGTCGGACATCCCCTTATGGTGGTGGTTCTGCATCCCCCCACTGTGAACTCCCTGCTCAGGCCCTTCGCCTGCTGTCTGCGGGGTTATGTCACTTTCCTGTAGGTGCTGGTGTGTTTTCTGTATCATGCATTTCCTTGTACACTCAGGATAGTAGGTCATTTGTCGCATGTGTGTGTGTGTCAGACATCTTCTCCCAGGTGTGTCTGGTCGTGCTTTAAACTTGGTGTACAGAAAGTTTTTAATGTAAATGTGTCCATCCTTCCCAGCCCTAAGGTCACAGATGCCTTCTCCTGTATTTTCTTGAAGAAGCTTTGAAGTCTGCTCTTCACGCTTACACCCTCACTCAGTCCCGAGCTGGCTGTGCATGTAGGGCTCTCGGTCCTTTCCTTTCCCACCTGGGTCGCCAGGTGAGACCACACCTGCCCAGGACTGCTCGGCCTCTCCCCTGCTGGGGTCCCTGGCTGTCGTGCATGCAGCCCCTCTGCGGGGCCAGTTTCTTGGCCCTCCTGTCGGGCCCCTCTGGGGGGCTGCCCCCAGCTCCCCACATCTTAGCCACCCCTCTCTGCCCTTCTCTGCCCCAAGACCAGTCTGCCTGGCGTCTCGAAGCTGTGCTTACTCTGCTGTTGTGTGGGAGTGTTAAAACCAGCTTATCAGGTTTCATAAAGAAAACCTTGGGATTTGGATTAGAATTGCATCTACCTGCAGGTAATTGGGGGGGTTGTTCAGCCTTGTGATGCTGTCTTCCTGCTGTAGACACGGCTCATGTCTCTTAACATGGGCTTCCTTAAGTGCCTTCAGGAAGGTTTTGTAGTGGTCCCTAAACTGTCCTACACGGTGGTTACATTTGTGTTTTTGTTCTAATGTGTGAATCCTCGCTGGTGTTTTCTAGAAATGCGGGTGGTTTGGGGCTGTTGATTTTGTAGCAATTCCCCTTGCTAATCTCTTATTCCTTACAATTTATTGTAGAGTTTGGGGCTGTTTTGTGGCCTCTGAATGGTGCTGGTGTGGCTGGTTTCTTGTCCCTTTAGTAGTTTTCCTGCTGCCTGGGCCAGGCCCCTGGGTACCGTGCTGGGTGCAGGCATGGGCTCCTGATGTTAAAGGAGATGCTTCTAATGCCCCCCGCCTTCTGGTTCTGGTGCATCATGATGCTGCCGGGAGCAGGAGGCTGCGTCTGCACACTGGAACAGAAATAAAACGAGGAAGATTACAGACTCACCTTCATCAGTCATCAGGGAAAAGCAAAAATAAGACCACGGCGACACACTAGCCCGCCCCTGGCAGGATGGCTGAGATTAAAAGACTGCCTGCACCAAATGTCATCGAGGTTTAGGGGCGTGGAGGGTCGCTCCTTGCGGCTGTGGTGCGGGCGTGCTGGAGCACCCGCTTTCGGACGGTCCGCCTGCAGGGCAGCCTCACGTCCAGGGGCACGCCTCATGGTGGCTTATCGGGAGACATGGCCCAAATGTGCGCAGTAGCTCTCCCTGGGGGGTCACACGCCGGCTGCTCTCCAGATGCCCGTGACTGGAACACAGTGGACACGGACTGTGGTATACTCGCCCGGCGGAAAACTGTTCAGCAGCGAGAAAGCAGGAGCTCCAACAACAGGCGCCTCCGATGCGAGTCTCCCAGACAGCGCCGCGAGGGTGAGGCATCCAAGCCGATCGCATAACAGACAAAAAAATGTGAGTTGGGTAGTATTGCCTCTTTTCCTGTTCTGCTAAGTTTGGAATTACATGTTTCTTAAGTAGTCATTTTGTCTGGGCTTAGCTTTTTTATAAATAGATTTTAAAAAAATACTTTTTGTTTTGAAATAATTTCAAACTTACAGGAAAGCTGCAAAAATAATACAAAACCCATACAGTTTTCTAATACTTGACTATAGGTTGTATGCATCATACTCCTTCAACACTTAAAACCATTACATACATTTCCTAAGAACAAGGGTATTTGCTTATGTTACCTCCTTGAGTTATCAAGTTTAATAAATGTAACATTGATATAAAGCTTACAGTCTATTTCTAATTTTTCTCATATGTCCCAACAGTGTCCTTTTGGGTATTCTTATAGATAGATCTCTCAGTGGGGCTTGATTTCTTTAATAGCTGCAGATCTGTTTTAGTTTTCCAATCCTCTTTGCATTATATTTGTAAGCTATTTTTTCTAGTGAATGTTCTACATTAGTTATCTATTGGCTGTGTAACAAATTACCACACAGCTATTTAAGTGAGCTTAAAATAACATTTAAAGTGTTTCTGTGGATCAGTCTAGCTGGGTCCTCCGCTCGGGGTGTATCCATGCTGTGGTCAGGTGTTGGCTGGGGCTGGGTCACTCCCAGGCCCACGAGGGCTTGTTGGATGGAAGTACAGCCTTCTGTAAGCTCCCCTGGAGGTGGGCTGCTGTTACCTATGCCATGTTCTGTCTGTCCGAGGCCAGTCCCTGGGTCCAGCCCACCCTCTCGGGGAGGGGATGACACGGGGGTGAACACAGGAGTCGGGGTTTGTGGGGGCCCCCTCAGAGGCCTCTTCCACAGCCTCCGTTTCAGTAACATGCTCAGATTTCTTGATTCAAGGGTCATATTTTCTTAATTTTTACACCTCTGCAATATGTGATATTAAGTCTCTCTTTTCATTCCTAAGAGCATTCGTGCCTTCCTTTTTTGCTAATCCGCATCACCAGAGGTTTATTTTATTAGTGTTCACAAAGGACCAACTTTTTTTTTTATCATTTTCACTGTATCTTTGTTTTCTATGTCATTATTTCTGCTTTCATTGTCATTTCCTTCTGTATTCTTTGATTTTATTCTAGTGTTCTTTTTCTAGGTTCTAAGTTTTCTAGTTAAAAGCGTAACTTCTTTTTTATTTTTAAACTTAGGGTCTTAATTTTCAAACTTTATTATAACTATGCAAGGCTTTAACATTCCTTCTGAATTCTGCTTGAATGGTATTCTGTATGTTTTGGTATGTAGTATTTTCATGTTTAGTTCTAAGCATTTAAAAATTTCCACTATATATTTCTTATGTGACCCATGAGTTACATAGAGGCCATTTCTTTTGCAAAATGCATGGGGGTTTTAGGTTATATTTTCATTATTGACTTTTTGTTTAAAAGCCTTGTAGGAGGAAGGTGTGATCTCTGGGGCAGTGATTCTTTGGCAACTGTTTGAGACGAATTCTGTGATTTCCCCATCCTCTGGTTTACATCGTTGCTGTCAGAAAGTCTGCTGTCGATGGAATCGTCCTTTCTTTGTGGGCAACCCATTTTTCTATGGCTGCTTTCAAATTCTCTTTACCCTTAGCATGTTTTTCCATTTCGTCATAGAGGAGATTTGCCTCACTTACCTTGCTTTGGATTGATTGTACTTCCTGAAGGTAGATGTTCCTGTCTTTCATCAGTTCTGAAAATATTTAGCTGTTATGTTGTTGATTGTGGCTTCTCCCTCATGTTTGACTTTTGTACACCATCCCGCAAGCCTCTTAAATTGTTGTTCATGTTTTCCTTTAAAAATTTTTTAGTCTTTTTTGCACTGTTATTTCTTGAACTCCACCTTCTCGTTTACCCACTCTCTCTGCATCTCTGTCTAATCTGTCATTTAATCTGTCTATTAACATTTTAATTTCAGTGACTATATTTTTCATTCCTAAATATTCTCTTTGGTTCTTTCCCAAACCTGTCCAGTCTTTTGTTTGGTATTCTTTTCCTTGCACATATTTAGGTTTCTTCTTCTATCTCAAATATACTTAGTTTGTATTCTGTAGCTAGTCATACCTAAATCTGTAGTTCTTAAGGGGTTGAATTTCTGTGCTCCTTCTGCTGCCTCTTGCTTGCTGAGTTTGATTTGTCCCGTGCTTTATGATTTGGGGTTTTGGGCTCATGTTGAGCTTTGTCTTTCCCTCCCTCCAGGCTCCAGGGGAGAGTGTTCCCCTAGAGAGCTTTGCACTTGCCAGGAGCTCAGGAGTTGGGACCATTTTGAGTTCATTTCCTGGACTAACAAAAGGATCTTCTAAAGGTGTGCTTCACGAGGGAAAAATGATCCCAAAAGGGAAATCTGAGCTTGGAGAAGGGGTGTGATTGGAGAAATTGTTAATGATGGGTGTGAAGTCATACAAATCACGATGAATAAAACAGTCACAAACAAGCAAAGGAATGCCTCAGATTCAGGGGCATCAGGGCTTGGCTGTCTTGGAGGACACTTTATTGTGGCATAAAATTGCCTTATGGAAAAAGAGCAATTACCAGGGAATTTAAAGGTGAGCAGCCCTCCCTCTCCACTTCATCATTACCAAGCCCTTTCAGCCAGTGTGGAGCATGATTCCCAAACATGACTCAGATTTTATCCTCGATTAACCTAACTTCTCGTCGACCTCTCTGCCACCCATGCAGCCAGGATGATTTCTGCCACTTTGTAATAGCAGGCGAATCACCATTTAGTCCGTTTCCTCCAGAGAGCTTCTTTGGGGGTGAGGCTGAAGAATTGCCGCCCTTGTCCCATTGTGGTGTACACCAGTGATGGACCCAGGAGCTGCAGAGCATGACGCTTTTAAGGTGGAGCCATGTTGAAGTCCAAGGAGCCTTCTCACCATGGGCGTCCCCTGCTGAGCCCCCTCCTTGCCGTGTGCCTGGGCGGCCGGGCCCCAGCTCTCCAGCTCCTCTTCAGGGCTGACTTTGGGACCCAGGCCCATAGAGGCCTCTGGGGGGGGCATGTCTGGCTCCTCTCAGTGGGCCCCCCCCGACCCTTCTTGGGGCCCACACACCTGCTCGCCTCCCCCCATCTTATGCAAAGTCGCCCTGTCCTCCGCCCTTCCCTCCTCCTCACACCCTCCCCTCCTCCTACGGGGTCTACCTCCCGAATCGCTGGTTCACTTATCCCCACCGCACCCCACCCCTGCCCTTCCTGGCAGTGCATCGTCTCACCTGTGCACTCCAGTGCCCCAGAGGTCCCCTGCCCCAGGTAATTCTCTGCAGCCCGCTGGAGAGAAGGAAGCCCAGATGCCCCCCTGTCACTCACCGCAGGGCGGCTCCCCACGGAAGCTGCCGCCTCTGCTCCCCTCGCCCTGTGCTCTTATCCTCCCTCAGCGTCACCCTCTCCCCTCTGCCACCTCTGCCTCTCCTCTGTGCGCCTGCTCTCCTTCACCTGGTGATTAGTGATCACCTGGCCTCTTGGCTCCCGCTTTGCTAGGGAGGACTTCCTTATTCCGATGCTGAGTCAGGACACGCGTGTACACACGTGCACACACACACACACACGCACACACGCTGGGCAGCCCACACGTTCACTTCTCATCACGGTGCCGAACGTTCCCCACTTCTCCCGTCATTGGGCCGGGGCCCATAGTGGACATTCCACCGTCTTGCATGGACACAGCAGGTGGACGTGACCCTCTCCTGTGGGGTCACGTGCTCTGTGGTAGACATCTCTGATGAACCGAACCACAAACCCCAAACCAGAGACAAGTTCTTAACCTGGATCCATGTTCCTGGGGCGTGAACCGGTTTGCTGAGGACCCGAGGATGTGTTCTCATTGCAGTGTGGACGCGTCTGCGAGTCGGCCCTTCTGAAACCCTGACTGGGCGTGTTCCCGAGCGAGGGTGGCCGTCCTCAGCTTCCCTGGACTGCCTCACAGGGGGCCAGACGAGCAGACACGAGGACATGGCCTAGCGCTGCAGACGGAGGGCAAGCCCAGGGCCCCCCGGGTTTGCAGTGAGCCTGCACTGGACGCTGCGTGTTCTGGGGAGAAAGTGTGGCTGTGCCGACGCCTTGGTGTTGGGCTTCCAGCCTCCAAACCCTCCAGGTCCCTGTTGCCAGCCGGCGGGTGCTGCTTGTCGGGGCAGCTCTGCCGGCCAAACAACATCCCTGTACGGGGCTCGAGTTAGATTCCTGAGGGCGTTTTCTACCAGCCACTGGGCTGCGGGTGCATATGTTACAGAGTGTAGACGTGCTCCGCCGACATGCCCCGAAAGTGCTGAGTGTGTTTCCTCCCACACCAGTTGCTTGAGGAGCAGCACGATCTTAGATGCTCGGTGGTCTTTTCCTTTCCCTTTATTTTCTTCTGTGAACTCTGACCTGCTGCACGCATTCAGGCTCCGTCTCACTGTGAGATGCAGCGCTCAGGGAATGGAGGCTCTTAGTGGTGGAGGAGATGGGCCATCACGGGGCGTGCGTGCCCGTGTCAAGCCCCATCTTTCCTCTGGGAGGTGTTGGAAGGAGACCGCGTGCTTGCCCTGGGTTCCCAGTTCGCGGGGCCTCCGGCATGCCTCTGCAGGCCTCAGTCTCCCGGGCGGTCCTCCATGGAGTGTCTGAGGATTCGCACGGATCCTGCATGTCGAATCCTTTGTAAATTGTAAAGCAGCCTGCGGGATGGAGTAGAGATTTGCATGTGGCCATGAGCAGCCTGCAGCCTGAGTGGACTGCCTGCGCATGACAGGGCTTAGGAACAGAGATCAGACAGAGCTTTGTGGAGGAGAACTGTTTCTGGACCAGAGGGCTGGGGTCTGCACGGGTCTGTCTCCAGAGTGGCACAGTGCCCCGGGCACCCGATGGCACGTTGCCAGCAAAGGTGCATCCCTCGTCCTCTTGTGTTGGCTTCCCGGCAGCCCACTGGGGTGGGGCTAGGCAGAAGGGAGAGTTTCTCTGACCCTGTGGCTGTCCTTTATTCAAGGAGCATCGTGCAGGAGCAGAGAACTTGCTCCTGCATCTTGCTGGCTTTGTGGCCCAGCAGCTGGCATCTGCCCTCGGACGTGTTGGCGCTGGGCGTCCATGCTGTGGGAGGGTCGTGCTGTGCCTGCTCTTCGTTCTCATTCCCCTCGCTGCGCATCATCTCACAGCTCAGCAGGTCCGCGTGGCAGGGTCTGCCGGCGGTTGGGAATGCCAGGCAGGTGTTGGCAATTGCCAGAGGCCCATTGAGGTGCCAGGCCCATCTGCCACTGCTGTGTGGGTGGGGCTGTATTCGGGACTTGCTGGGAGGAAAATGGGCAGAGGGGGCTCATGGGAACCCGGGTGTCGGGGGCTGTGAGTGAGGCACAGCCCAGTGGCTCACTGCCAGGGGCTCGGGCCGGAGGGTAGCGTCCCCTTTCTCACCAGCCATTTCCACGTGGCTGAGGGCCTCACATGGGCCCGTGGCCTTTCGGGAATGGGTTTCACACTCTGCGTGCTGCACCCGCGGTGGGCAGGTCAGTTTACAACAGTGGTTTTGCTGAGTGTGCATCTCATCCCACACGTGCCTCTGCCAAGAGGTGGGAACGGTGCACGGTGGGTGACGGTTGCCTGGAAAAAGGCAAAACAGGCCACATCGGCGTTGGCTGAATTTGACCCACATGAAAGTGGCAGTATGTGAACTGTAAAGAACAAGAAGGATTCCTCAGGGCTGGTGGTTTGCTACAGAGTTGCTCTTTCCTAACAGAGAAAGAAGAAACTTTTTTAGGAGGAAAAGGAAGTTGAAAAAGAAGTAATTAGTAATTACTAATTATTACTTAGTTGTAATCTATTTCCAGGAGTTGATCAGTTTCTTCTTATACTCTGGAACTTTTATATGTGAAAAAGAGAATTGGAAGTATTTAATAATTTTGATTTCTGTTTTGTAATTAATGGTGATTATATTGTGTTTTCAGGGATGATTACCTGTTTTTTTTTAAATTTTGACATAATGTCCTATTTTAAAATACACAAATAAAATATAGACTCCTCCCTCTCCCCGTATCTGCCATCCCAGGAAGGAGTTAACCAGCAGAAGTACATTTGAAGTGAAAGGGTTGGCTAAGCCAGACACCTCTGAAAGTCTCAGCATGTAAACAGAAAAGGGAAATGGGAGGTACAAACCCACAGAGCCTGAGTTACTATAGTCGCGCTGTCCAGTAGGGCACAGGCCAACAGAGCAGCTCTGCCTGGACTTCAGACTTAATGCCCCAAAATAAAACGTCGTAATCTCCTTAGTGCCTTTCAGATTGATTTCATGATGACTTGCTGTGTTGGCCGTGCTGCCTTAAGTAAGCTGTTCGTGGATCTGCTCCGTAATGTGGGGGCCGGGAGCGTTTACGCTGCCCGTGGCACCGCCTCTGTGGCTGCCTCGTGGGTCTGCTGGTGGCTGTCGCGGGAGCTCTGTGCGCTCGGGCCCCGCACACTCTGGAGGGTGCGCGAGATTGGTCCAGACGCACCCCCCGCCCTGTGGACCCTCACCCGCTTCGTGCGCGGAGTTTATGCGGGTGAAATGCATAAACTGCATTTATGCATTTCACCGGCCCTGCCCATGCCTGCGTGTCCCACTTCTGGCCTCCAGAGCTGCCCAGCTGGTGCTCGTGGCTTCAGCTATCCCAGGACTGAGGGTCTGGGCTCCCAGGGCAGCTTTTGGCCCCCGTGCATGTCCGTGGGACCATGGGAAGGTGTGTTGAGGGCGTCTAGGAGATGAGGCCCCACCGTCTAAAGTCCAGCAGGGCCTCCCCCAACCCGGGACGGCTGGTTCCCCCTCCGCTCCAAGAAGACCCAAGGGAGACATCAGGCAGGACCCTGGACACCCACGGGCCAGAGAGCCATTGCGGTCACTCTGCACCTCTGGAGGGTCTGCTGGGGGTCCACAGAGGTCCTGGCCCATGGGCTCCGGCCTCAGGCCCCTGCGGCCTCATGCCACAGCTGTGCGCCTGCTGCAGCCATTCCACCGAGCACCACGAGGCCCTGATGGGAGAGAGCACTTCTGCTCCTCCTGCATTTCTGAACCTGCTCACGGGTAGAAATTTAGGAGGAAGCCCTCGGATGGCAGTACGCAGGGCTGAGCTGCAGTGAGTGCCCTTTCCCCTGCCTGCCCCGGGGAAGCTCCTGCTCTGCTCATATGTGTGCTTGGGGCACCTGAGGGCCACCTCCTTCTAGGCCAGGAGAGGGTCCCGGCGGTCAGAGTGCCATGCGGCTGCAGGTCAGAGGGCCCTGCCCACTCTCTGTCCCTGGGCAGATCGCGCCACCTCTCTGTGCCCCCACAGCCATCCGGAGGAGGCCTGGCAGGGCCCGTCAAGTCACAGGGCTCGTGGAAGAGGCCAGCAGGCAGTTCCTGGGGCTGTCCTCATCAGCCTGGCTCAGTTCTCAAATTCCCACCCATTCTGTCCCCCAGTGAGCCCTGACGTGCTCTTCTTACCCTCCTGCCCATCTCGTGCCCTGGGTGGGGATCTCCACTGCCCAGCCCCTGGGGTCTGCCCACTCCCGAGCACCCCCTTTCCCCTCTCCTCCCTCCCACTCCAGTTCCTCTCACGTTCCTCTCTCCTTGCTCCTTCCCTCCTCCACTGTCTGTCCACCTCCCCTCTCCCCCCACCCCTCTCTGTATCATGAAAACATCCGACTCGGGATGACTGAGAAAATGCCTTTTTAAATAAATACATAACCTTAAATAACCAGCTCATTGGTTTAAGCAGATGACATTGTAAATAAGTGAGCCCCCTCTTTCTGTAATTCTTCTTTATTCTTGTCCGTATGCTCTGGACTTTCTCAGCAGAAGTCCTTGGCCTCATAATCTAAATGAAGTGCGTGTTCCTGCATGGATGGTTCCCCTCCTGCCAGGCATGGTGCCTGTGGGCTGCTTGGGCCCAGGCTGCTGCCTGGTGGGCTCTGACCCCCGCCCCCTGTGCCCTTGGCCCTGGCTGCCCTGCCCACTCCTTCCGCCCGCCCCCTCCCTCCTGTCCCCCTTTCCCCTCCCTCCTGCCCCCTCCCCTTCCTTCCCTGCCTTACCCTCCATCTCTCCTAGCCTTCTCCCTCAGCCCTCCTCCCCTGCCCTCCCCTCCATCCATCCCCCTCCCTCCCTGCCCTCAAGTCAGTCCCATCTGGGCTGGGCCCTGGGAGGCAGCAGGTGGTCAGCTGGGGGTGGGGGCTGGGTGTGGGGAGGAGACCAGCCAGCTCCAAACTGGAGCTGGGGTTCTTGGTGGCGGGAGTTTCTGTCTCTGACACCTCCCCCTATTACCTTGAATAATTGGGTAAACGACATGCCCTATGCTTTTTCTTCAGACATAGAGCGTTAGTGTCCCGACCCAGTTGGTTTTCCAATGGGGCATATGGATGTACGGGGAGGGGCATTCCGCGGGGGCTGTGACCCTCCCCTTCCTGCAGCCGGCCCGGAGCCCGTGGGAAGGTTCCCACCCAGAGCCTTGCGCGGGGCTGAGCGGGGGCCCCCGCAGCCGGGGCATCCGGGCTTCTGATGCGCGCTCTGGTGGTCTCCCGTCTGGTGAACACCTTCCTTGGAACTGCCCCCTCGCCTGCCCTACGCGGCTTTTCCCCGGCTGTGGAGGGCAGCAGCGGGTGCCCGCCCCTCGCTTTGCCTGGCAGCCCACGGCTGCACCTTCTGTCCCGGCATCAAGGGGGTGTCCCCACAGGCAATTGGAGTGTCCGGCATCCCGGGGCGCACCCCCACAGGTCCGGCCTCGCGCAGCGCCACGTCCCTTGCTTAATTTCCTTACCGACTGTGGAACCGAAGGACCTTTTAGTTCTCAGGAAGAAACGTCCCCCACGGGGGCGAAGTGCCCCGCTCGCAGGGTGTTTCCGGGTGAGGGCGCGTGGGAGAGGCCGGGGCCGGGGTGACTTGGGGCAGCCGGGCAGCCAAAGGCGAAGCGGGAGGCCGCCCGCGGGCTCAGGGCCGGTGGGCGGGGAGGGGACGGGGCCGCATTTGCAGAGGACGCCCGGGACTCGGCACTGACCCCTTAGGAGAGAGGCTCACGTCGCCCCTCCAGGTGCGGAGCCTGGAAGGGGGAGGAGCCCCGGTGCCTGCCGAGAACTGGCCTGGTCGCTCCAAGAGGAGCATGGAGAAGCCAGGCATGCGCGGGGGGGGGGGGGGGGGGGGGGGTTAAGCCACCTGCGGACACTCCCGCCCCGCGCCGTCCTTGAGTGGGGGTGTCCTTGGAGCCGCTGCCCTCCTGCGCTCTCGTGGGCCCTGGGGGCTTGGGTGCTGCGCCAGCGGGACCCCCGCCCACACTCTGCAGGCAGGTTTGTCCAGCTCTGCTCTAGGTGGAAAGGTCCCAAGGATGTGTAACCAGATGCAGAGAGGGGAGCCTCCCTTAGAGTCCAGCCTGGGAACCAGCGAGTCAACGCTAGGGAGCTGGGAAATGTGGGTATAGATTGGACGGTACATGATATTAGGGAATTACTTTAAAATCTTCTTAAAGTGGCCATCACATTGTGGTAATCTAGAAGGACCTTACACACAGGGAAAACGTACTGAAGTATTTAGGCATGAAATACTGGGATGTCTGCAAGTAGTTTTTGCATGATTCAGGAATAAAATCACACACAGGTATAGATAAAGGATATTTGTTGTATAATATAACATATACAAAGCAAAGAAATAAAAAAGCAATAGTTTTCAAAGCACTCTTCAACAAGTAGTTACAGGACAGATCCCAGAGTTTGTCATGGGCTGCCATACGATCCTCTCATATTTTTCCTTCTAGTGCTCCAGAGTATAGGAGGCTAGAGGGCTTAAATATTTTTTTATCATCACAATCGACCTGTTTTCCTTCCTTTTTTGTACAAAATAACATATATACAGGGCGGCTGCCGTGGCTCAGCAGGCAGAGCTCCGACCTGCTGTGCTGGAGGTCTGGAGTTCGATCCCTGGTGCCTCCTGCCCATATGCAAATTAAAAAAAAATAATAATAACATATATACAAAAAAGCTATAAATTTCAAAGCACAGCACCACAGTTAGTTGGAACATATTTCAGAGTTTGACATGGGTTACAGTTTCACAATTTTAGGATTTTACTTCTAGCTGCTCTAAAATAGTGGAAACTAAAAGAGATATCATTTTAATGATTCAGCGTTCGTATTCATTTGTTAAATCCTATCTTCACTGTATAACTCCATCATCACCTTTGATCTTTTCATCCCTCTCTTTAGGGGTGTTTGGGCTATAGTTATTCTAAATTTTTGCTATTGGAAGGGTCTGTCACTTATATGGGGTAGGGAGATGGAACTGTCTGATGTTCTGGAGAGGCTGGGCTAGGTTTCACGACTTATCTGGACCAGCGACCCATCTGGAGGTTGTAAGTTTCTGGAAAGTTATTCTAGTGCATGGAACCCTTGTGGAATCTTATATATTGCCCTAGGTGTTCTTTAGGATTGGCTGGAATGGTCCTGGTTGGGGGCTGGCAGGTTATGGCAGGTAGCAGGGTCTACCTGAAGCTTGTGTAACAGCAACATCCAGAGTCGCCTCTCGACTCTATTTGAACTCTCTCTGCCACTGATACTTTATTAGTTACACTTCCTTCCCCCTTTTGGTCAGGATGGAATTGCTGATCCCATGGTGCCAGGTCTGGACTCATCCCTGGGAGTCCTCTCCCACGCCACCAGGGAGACTTTCACCCCTGGATGTCATGTCCTACGTAGGGGGGAGGGCAATGATTTCTCTTGCAGAGTTGGGCCTAGAGAGACTGAGGCCACATCTAAGCAACAAAAGAGATCCTCCAGAAGTAACTCTTAGGATGCCTATAGGTAGTCTAAGCTTCTCTGCTACCTACATAAGCTTCACAAGAGTAAGCCTCCTGACTGAGGGCTTGGCCTATTGATTTGGGGGTCCCTAATGTTTGACACAGTATCAGGGGATTCCCTGATGGTAAAGTTTAATAGTTGCATATTCTTTCTCCTGTCCCTGAGGGGACTTTGCCAGTACTTTTTGATTATCTGCTTAATATATTCTAGAATGTATCCAGGCATTACAATAATCTATACTGGATTAAAGGACCTCTTTCTTATTCTGGGCTCCCTGTGTTTCACTTGTTCAAATGAGCTATATAGGTAGGTTGAGTTAGATTATGCCCGACAGAGGATTTCAGTTCAAGACCAAATAAACCTTTCTTCCATTGGTCTCAAAGAGTATGTGTGGTTCTAAAATATAGACACTGTCTTCCTTACCCCTATGTTCTGAATTACTTTAACCCCAACCTGTTTGGCTTCATTCTTATCTCAGGTTATATATATATATATATCACAGGTTATATATGTATCAGGTTATATATATAAAACAGCCTCTCAAAATCCGGAAATAATAATCACCACTCAAACTTAATGTGTCTGCTCTAAAAGCTTAGAATCTAGGCTCCTGTTTTCTATAAGCATTTTCTAAAGGTGACCATACCATTCTTGTTCTTTTGTTTCTGGCTTATTTTGTCTCACCAAATGTCCCACATGTTCATTCACATTTCGTTTTCATTCATCTCCAGGTAGCTACTGATTTCTCTAGCAAATTCTTCCTTTGACCCACTTGTTGTTTAAGAGTGTGTTATTTAATCGCCATTTATTTGTGAATGTTCTCATTCTTTGGTGGTTATTGAGATACAGCCCTGCCTAACAACGAAATTAAAACACCAGAGCAGACACAGACATTAGAACAGCTAATCAAAGATGTTCATATAACTCTACTTAATAAAGTAAGTGGAATGGCAAATGACATAAAGGAGATAAAGAAGACAGTAGAAGAGCATAAAGAGGAATTTGAAAAAATAAATAGAAAAACAGCAGATATCACAGAAATTAAAGGCTCTGTTGACCAAAATAAAAAACATAACTAGAGGCACACAACACCAGATTTTAAGAAACAGAAGAATAAGCGATATAGAGGACAGGATGACTGACTTCAAGGGCTCAAAACAGCAAATGGCAAAAAAAGATGGAAGAATTGGAATTGGATTGCAGGGAAATAATAGACAAAACGAAGTGCACAAATATAAGAATCATTGGTGCCCCAGAAGAAGAGAGGAGTAAGGGGCTAGAGAGAGTAGTTGAGGATATAATGGGATTGGCTTTTTCAAAAGGGACTTATTAAGTTACAATTCTAAGGCCACAAAAATGTCCAAATTAAAGCACCCAACAAGAGGATACCTTCTCGGAAGAAAGGCCGGTGTTCTCTGCCCAGGGTGTCTCTGTCACTTGGGGAGGCACTTGGTGCCATGTGCTGTCCTGCCCTGCTGGTTTCTGGTTTCACACTACTCTCTCAGCTTCTGGCATCTCCTGCACCTCCACATGTCTGTCTGTGTCTTTGTTGGCTCTGAGCATTTCCTCTTTCTGTGAGCTCCTTCAAGGACTCCAGGAAAGCAATTAAGCCCCACCTTGAGTGGTCAGGGTCACATCTCCATGGAGACCATCAAAAATCCCATGCTACTTTCCTAATATAACTTATGTAGACATCTTAATTGAACACCATAAGTACATGGAACCTTGAGTAGGACATGAGATTTTGTTGGTTTGTCCAGAGTGATGCCCTGATAAATCCCAGAGTGATTTGAACAGTGAATAAAAAAGTATTTGAAAAATCCCCTTCAAGGAGGCCAAGGAATGGTGAGAAATGGGGAAAATTCAACTTCCCCAAGTTGGATTCTTGATATTCTCACAAGCAGTGTGGACAACCAGAGCTATAGGGCTGAGCCCCCAGTCTTGGGGTTTGTTCATATGAGACTTAACCCCACAAAGGATAGGTCAAGCCTACTTAAAATTAGGCCTAAGAGTCACCCCAAGAGAACCTCTTTCTTGCTCGATGTGGCCTCTCTCTCCAGCCAACACAACAAGCAAACTCACCACCCTCCCCCTGTTGGCGTGGGACATGACTCCCAGGGGTGTGGACCTACCTGGCAACGTGGGACAGAAATCCTAGAATGAGCTGAGCATCAAGGGATTGAGAAAACCTTTTCAACCAAAAGGGGGAAGAGTGAAATGAGACAAAATAAAGTGTCAATGGCTGAGAGATTCCAGAGTCGAGAGGTTATCCTGGAGGTTATTCTTATGCATTAAATAGATATCACCTTGTTAGTCAAGATGTAATGGAGAGGCTGGAGGAAAGTGTCTGAAAATGTAGAGCTGTGTTCCAGTAGCCATGTTTCTTGAAGATGATTGTATAATGATATAGCTTTCACAATGTGACTGTGTGATTGTGAAAACCTTGTGTCTGATGCTTTATCTACCTTATGGACAGATGAGTAAAACATGGAATAAAAATAAGTAATAGGGGGAACAAATGTTAAAATAAATTTAGGTTGAAATGCTAGTGATCAATGAAAGGGAGGGGTAAGGAGTATGGTATGTATGAATTTTTTTCTGTTTTTATTTCTTTTTCCGAATAGATGCAAATGTTCCAAGTAATGATCATGATGATGAATATGCAACTACAGGATGATATTGCGAATTACTGATTATATATGCAGAACGGAATGATTGAAAGTTAAGAATGTTTGCGTTTGGTGTTTTTTGGTATTTAAAAAAAATAAAACCCTCAATAATAATAAAAAAAGCAAAAAAAAAAATGCAGAAAAAAATCCCAGGCTACAGTGGTTCCCCCCGCAGCATTGGATTTGGGTTAGGAGAAAATGCTCTCCTGGGGTAGATAATAGTCTCAAACCAGCACCGTTACTAGAGCTGTGCTAGCTTCCTTTTGGGCAGTATTTGCCTTGCATGCCTCTTCTTATCTTTTATTTTTAAACTTGTGCAACTTTGTGTTTTAGATGTGTCTCTTGTACACACAAAGATTTTTGTTTTAGTTTGGCAATCATTTTTTTTTAGCTTGAAGGTATTTGGGTTTATATCTACTTTCTTGTTTATTGGTGATCATTTTGTTTTTGTTATGCCCCCCGCTGCCCTGTTCTTTTTTTTGCTTTTTTTTTTTAATTGAATATTGATTCCTTTTTTTTTTGGTTCTCTATCAGTTTGAAAATTACAGACTTTTTGGTTCCTTCTAAAACGTCTGTTCTGTGGGTGTATGAGCGTGGGTGTACGGCATCGCTCGTCACCGTGCCGCTTGCTTTTACATTTTCCTGTGCTTTGTGTCTGTACAGTCTAAGGTAATTTTTTCTGACCTGTCTTGGAGCTCATGTCTGCTTAATCTGCTGCTGAACCTGCCCACTCACTTTTTTTTTGGCACTGGCAGGCACCGGGAATCGAACCCGGATCTCTGGTATGGCAGGCGAGAACTCTGCCACTGAGCTGCCGTGGCCTGCCCAGTGCCCACTCATTTTTAAACTTCATTTGTTATATTTTTCACTCCCAGAAGTTCTTTTTCAGGTCTTCTATGTCATTTTATGCTTCCCAGCTCCTCATAGACAATTTCAGGCTTTGCTTTTGGCTCTTTAAACCTAGAAGGCATAAGTATTGGAATTCCAGAGTCTGAAATATTTACAGTTCTGTGTCTGCTGTTTTGCTTTCCCTAGTTCTTGTTCCTGTTTTTTTTTTTTTTTTTTTCCTTTGCGTGTTTGGTTAATTTTTACCTTGGAAACGTTGTTTGTGGGAATTCCTTGAGGCCCATGGTGCTGGCACTGTGCTCCAGGGCTGGTTTGTGTTTTGTCCTCCCGGCTCCGAGGGAGCCATGAGTCTTGGTTAATTTTAAACCACACTCAGGAGGTTTTGTTGTTTAGCCCCCTGGGTCACAGGGATTTCAGCTGTAAGCTCAGGCTACTTCCCCTGGACGCTCCTGTCTGCTCTGCACTGGGCCAAGCTCCCAGCTGCAGGGAGTGTGCTTATTTGTAGCCTTCCTTTAGCCCTGGGGCCTTAGCTTTGGGAGGAGTGTTTACTCCTAGACTTTGCATCTTGGTAGGAGACGCGGAAGGAGGCGTTCTACTTCCTAACTACCCTGTCGGCGCTTTGAGCTTTAGGAACATGCTTTACATACTGTGTATAGCGTTTAGTTGTTTTTAGCAGCACTGTTCAGAGTAAACCGGGTCTCCATATTTATGAAAAGTTCTATAGAATTACTCTTGTAAAGAAACTTTTAACTTCTGTAAATTAAGTCAATTAGAATATATTATTTAAAGGGAGCTCTTTGGCAAATACTCTTGGTTGTCTGGCTACCTTGTAATTTATTTATGTAAGTCAAGATCTTTGTGTATTGAATTTCCTTACAAGTGGGTTGAAGCTTCATAGTAAAATTATAAGCCCTGCCAGTTCACCCTAAATGGGTTTTCCACTTCTGAATTCATTGTGTTTAATGTTCGAAACATTGTTAATATTTTATTTGTACTACTGGAATGTATCTCCTCATTCCAGATCAACTGTTGTGGCCCTTGGGGAGAGGGGCCGCTGTCACCAGTGCTGACAATTGCCACGGTGCCCCACCCAGGCGGTCACGACACGTGGGACCTGCCCTGTGAGGGCCGGCTGAGGCTGTGGACTCTAAATGACTTCTGTTGCCTCTTGGGCTGGTGACCAATAGAGCCAGGATTTGCACCCGTCTCTGTCTTGTTCCCTGCCAAGAGTCCGAAAGTACTTGTGGTTTTATTAATTTTGCTCCCAGTCCAGGCTATTTCTAGCCACGTATTTTTTTTGTACCAATACGAATTGAGAAAAAGAGAGCCCAATTCTTTTTATGACAGCTTTATGGAGATGTAATTCACCTACTGTAAAATTCATCTTTCTAAGTGTGCCCTTTGGTGGCTTTTAATATTTTCAGGTTTGTGCAGCTGTCACCACTGTCTCCTTCCAGAACATTCTTCGTCGTCGCCGCCGTGCCCGTCCTCGCAGCCCCTGGCAGCCACCAGCCGCCTTCTGTGTCCGTGGATTTGTCTGTTCTGGACATTTCACAGAAGTGGGATCATACAGCATTTGTCCTTTTGTGTCTGGCTCCTTCCACTGAGCATGTTGTTTTGAAGGTTCCTCTGTGTTATAGCGTCTCAGTCCTTTATTCCTTTTTACTGCCGAAGAATTTTCAACTGGATGCATATGCCACGGTTTTTATCCACTCATCGACATTTTGCTGTTTCTTCTGGGGCTGCTGTGAATAATGTTTCTGTAGGACGTGTGTTCCCCTGGATAACTTCCTGCGCTGGAATCGCTGGTTGCACAGCAGCTGTTTAACACCCGAAGGCTCTGTCTGGACGGTCCTCCATTCCCACCCGCAGGGCACGGGGTCCCCGCTGTCCACCCGCTCGCCGCCTCTTGTTTCTCCTCTTTTCTGTTACAGCCGTCCCAGCGGGCGCGGTGTGGAGTCTCAGTGTGGCTCCAGTGGGCGTTGCTCTAATGGGTATGACGTTGAGTATCTTTTCTTGTGCTTATTGACCATTTATTTATGTTTTTTGTCCCGTCACACCCTTTGCCATTTCTTTTTTTATTAGAGAGTTGTAGGTTTACAGAAAAATCATGCAGAAAATATAGTGTCTGTCCATTTTAAAACTGAGTTATTTTTTTTTCATTGTTGAGGTGTAAAATAGCTGTATATATACTGGATAAAGGTCCCTTATCAGAGATATCATTTGCAAATATCTTTACCATTCTGTAGGAATTGGTAGAATTTCTTTTCACATTCTTGAGGGTGTCCTTGAATAATGAAAGTTTTTAATTTTGGTGATTTCCGGTTTACCTCTTTTTTCAATGATCATTTGTGTTTTGCTGTCATGTCTAAGAAACCATTACCTAAGTCAAGGTTATGGAAACTTACGCTTCTGAGTCATTTCTAAGAGTTCTATAATTCTAGCTGTTAGATTTAGATCTGGGGTCTGCGAATTAACTTTTGTATATGGTGTGAGGTAGTATCCGACTTCACTCCTGTGTCTGGATTTCCAGTCACCCCGGCACCCCTTGTGGAAAGACCTGTTTTCTTAACCCCTCACATAGTGTGGTCTTTATCTCAGCAGCATTTATAGCGTATTGTTGATGCCACCTGTGAGGCTCACAGATTAAGGGGTCCCATATATACCAATAACTGAGCCAGGCAGAGCTGCGGGGAAGTCGCCCCCCCCCCCCCCAATTCACACGTCAGCTCATTCCAGACACCGGGGGAAGCTCAGCTGCCCTGAGGCCTGGCTGGAATCCAGGCCTGGGACTCCCTGGGCATGGTCCACGCCGAGTGGTCAGGGCAGCACAGTTTTCCTGCCCGCTGCAGAGGTTTTGGGCCCGGAATGAACGTGGCATGTCTTGAGGAATTGAATGACCGCACGGGTGAAGAGGGTGGCGGGGAGGGGGAGTGGCGCAGGTGAGGAGGCACAGAGCCCACGTCGGGCACAGAGGTCCAGCACGCTTGCGGTCTGGGTGTTTGCAGGCCCCTCGCGGCCCTCTGGAGAAGGGGGTGGGGGCCGCCAAGGCACCCTCCTCAGTCTCCTGTGGTCTCGAGGTGGGAGCGTGGGTGGCCTGGCCTTGGCCGAGGCGTTGGTGAGGCACGTGGGTCTGGGAGGGGCTGGCTAAGGATTGGGGAGGGGGTGGAAAAAGTGAGATGTCAAGGATGATGCTGAACTTGCTTTTGGCTGAGAAGCTGAGGAGGTGGCAGTGCTGTTTGTGAGCTGGGGAGGTGGGGGGCATGTTAAATCCGACCCGTGTAAGGCTGCAATGTGGGGTCCTAGGTAGATGGACTCCAGCCTGGAGTCACGAGGCCGCTTCTGGAGGAGGTGTGGACGTCGGCACGGGTCTCCTAGCAGACCATGTTTACTGCAAAGCCTGAGGTTGTCCAGGGGGAGGGGAGGGGAGGGCAGAAAAGTGCCCCCTGGATTTGAAGAAATGAAGGCTGCTGCTCTCTTTAGTAAGACAAGTGTCAGGTAAGGAGAAGCGTGGGAGGGCCTGCTACAGGAGAAGTGTGTATGAGCAGCCCTTTGCAGAGGTGGGGCAGATACGCGGAGGTGGGGCAGATACGGAGGTGGGGCAGATACGCGGAGGTGGGGCAGATACGCGGAGGTGGGGCAGATACCGGAGATTGGAATCCCGGGTCACCCGAGGCCGTTTATTCCTGTAGGGTGGGAGGTGCCGGCTGTGTGTTGGCAGCTCGCCCATGGGTGTGGTGGAGGTGGGGGGCGTGATGGAGGGGTGGGGGTCACGGCAGAGTGGTGAGAGGCCCCAGAGGAGCAGAGCCCTTGGGGGACAGTGGGGCTTCCAGGGGGAGGGGCCCGGCCTGCAGTGAGGACGGGGGCTCTGCCTGGCTGTCCCCTCAGCCTGTGGACTCTTCCCGCCGAGCTGCCTTCAGGGCCTGATGGGGACGGTCATGGGGGGAGGGCAGGGAGGCTGGGGAAACAGTAAAGAGTGTGGCTGGTCATTCCGTGGGCACGGGTCCCCACTGGTCCTGCCCCTAGGGCGTGACCTGGGGCTGGCCCCTTGCCCAGTGCCCTGCCGCCTGCAGAATTGGTCCCTAGGAGGCCTGGCCACTGGTCCCCAGGTGTCCCCGCAGCACTGCAGCCTCTGGCCCAGCCGCGGCTCTGCTGATCCGCCCTGGCCCCTTTGCCACCCTGTTCCTGCTGGCCATGCCCCTCCCCCGCCACCTGCCTCACGTGGATGGAGAATTCTAGACCATTTTTACGACGTCCTGGGCGTCACCGCATCTGTGTAAGTTGGTGTTTCAGGTCACTAAAGCTGCGGGAATGCAGTGTACTAGAAATGGGCTGGCTTTACAAAGGGGATTTATTAGTTTGCGTATTTACAGTAAGGCTATGAAGAGGTCCAAATTAAGGCATCGAGAGTAAGATAGCTTCTTAGAGGAAAGGCGGCTAGTGTCGTGGGCTCCTCCCTTCCATGGGAGGGCACATGGCCAGCTCTGCTGGTCCTTCCTGCTGAGATCTGGTTTCCATCACTGTCCCCAGAATGTCTCTGGGTGTTTCTTTCTCCCCTAGCTTCTCCCAGGGCATTTTCTTCCTCTGCACTCCCTCTCTCTCCCTGAGCTCTCTTCAAGGGCTCACTGAAGGACTAAGGACCCCCTTGAATGGGGTGGGTCGCTTCTCCATGGAAACAACCTAACGCACAACAGGCCAGCCCTCACAAGGATGGATTAGAAGAACATGGGCTCTTCTGGGGTGCATGGCAGGTTCAGACCGGCACCATTGGGGAGGGCTAATTCATCAGCAAAGGAGGGCACTGGATGCCCTGATGGGGTCACAGCACCTGGTGTAGCCATTTGAGCCCTGTCTTGTCAGTCTGGTAATTATCTTGCTGCTCTAGAGCCTTGGAAACAGGCAAACAGTCCTGACATCCCATCCCGAAACGGCAGAGGCACTTCATGAGATGCTTTCATTGGGAGTGAGTGATCTGAGAGCAGAAAGAAAAAGGTAGATGTTTTTGTTCTTCCCAAGAGATGGCTCTAGATGATCTCTAGATGAGCTGTTTGATGTAGTCAGGTCTCTTCTGGAAGCTTCTCTTGACTTCACATCTGTGCATTTCAGATTTGAAGTGTCTGTCGAGTCCATTTCCACTTTGGGTTAGTGAAAAATTGAATAAAAGATCCACATGTCCACTTCTAGCCCTGATGGGACAACAGGAATCAGATTCGGCCTCTCACCTTAAACAACCAGAAAACAGACAAAGCTGGGAGAGGAATCCAAGGCCGGTGGTCTTGATAAGTTGGAGGACGGAGTTTGAGTTACAAGATTCCAGGAAACTGGAATCGGTGGAGATTATACTGGAGAGGAGGGTGCTGCATAGGGAAACCACTCACGAGCTCACAAGGACTCCCACTTGTCTTTGGCAGACACTGCTCTGTGCGTGCTAGCCGTACTGCCCCGGTCAGAGCGTGCCACTGCTGGGGGGCGGGGTGCAGGCAGAACCGCTGCTGGTGATCTCACTGCATGGAGTAAGGTGTGTCCTCCCCAGCCAGATGGGTGGCCTCCTCAGAAGGTCATCATCTTAGTAATGGGGTCAAATTAACCCTGGGCACAGGCCTGCTCTGGACTCATCCAAACAACACTTACTTTGAAAAAAAATAAGCCTTAAAAAGAGAAAGCTGATTTGAAGTTCTGAGGTGAACTGCGCCTCAGAACAAAGTTCATCGATAGGAAAAGAAATACAACAAAAGTCACCAACAATGTAAAATTCTGTGTCCAGCAGCCGATCAAAAATTATTTGCTATGCCAATCAGAGGGAAAATATAACCCATCGAGAAAAATCAATTAGAAACAGAACCACATAGAGCCACAGCTATGAGATGGCAGAATTATCAGACATGGATAGTCAACAGCTGAAGCTGTGCCCCATGCGTTCAGTAACGTGGAGGATGCATGAACAAGATGAAGATACAAATGGATGCCATAAAAAAGTCCTGATCCGACTCTGAGAGATGAAAAACACACTGGATGGGATTAACTACAGACAAGACATCGCAGGAGGAAAGATTGGTATACTTGAACACAGAGCGATAGAAACTTTCTAAAATGAAACACAGAGAAAAAAGATGGAAAAAACTGAACAGAGCATCAGTGACTTTTGGGACCACATTAAGTGGAAGGATGTAGGTAATTGGAACTTCAGTAAAGAGGTGTGTGGGGGGTGAATGTTTCAAGAAATAATGACTAGAATTTTTCCAAACTTGATGAAAACTAATATTCAGGAGCCTCAGTGAGCCCCAGGCAGAAGAAACATGAAGAAAATCACACCAGGGCACATCATAATTAAGTTGCTGGAAATCTTAAAAGCAAAAAAATCTTTGTTCTAGTTTGCTAGCTGCCGGAATGCAACACACCAGAGACGGATTGGCTTTTAATAAAAGGGGATTTATTTTGTTGGTTCTTCAGAGGAAAGGCAGCTAACTTTCCACTGAGGCTCTTTCTTACGTGGAAGGCACAGGATGGTCTCTGCTGGTCTTCTCTCCAGGCCCCTGGGTTCCAACAACTTTCCCTGGGGTGACTTCTTT